>VWZS01005566.1:294502-347657 GCA_013397075.1 Rhabdornis inornatus
CACCCCTCAGGCGGTCCCGGTGTCCCTCAGGCGGGCGGCCGGGCTGCGGGGCTGCCCTTGCCCCCGCAGCGGCTTCGGTGAGGCGTTGGGTTGTACCAGGAAAAAAGTAGTAAGAAAGGAAACTTGGCGAATCACAGAATATTCTGAGTTGGAAGAGACCCACAAGGATCATCGAGGTTCAGTTCTTAGTCTTACACAAGACAGTCCCAAGAATCAAACCGAGAGCATTGACCAAATGCTTCTTGAACTTTGTCAGGCTTGTTACAGGCTTGGGGAGCTTGTTCCAATGCCCAGCCACTCTCGGGGCGAAGAATCTCTTCCTAATATCCAACCTAAACATCACTTGATGCCATATATCCATATTGTATCATCATATGCTCTCGGCTCTTGTCACTGTTCACCAGAAATGAGATGAGTGCCTGCCCGTCCTCTTAGTCTTATGAGGAACCTGTAGACTGATGAGCTCTGTCCTCAGTCTCCTCCGCGATGAATAGACCAAAGGACCTCAGCTTATCCTTGTATGGCCATGATCATTTCAGCACCTACCCCAATGAGGTACACACTTTGTAGGTGACTCTCAACCAAATAGTGATTGGCACATTTTCTGAAAGATATAAAAGTTGTGGTGTAGACAAGATCAGAGGGCTTGCCGTGGGTGAAGAGAAGATGGTAGGCATAGTTTTCTGTGTCTTAGTGAGGTCTTTGGTTTTTGTAGCATCCTTCTGAACAACTTGTCCAGCTGTGAGAGGAGTAGGTTCACAGTGCAGTGGGTGAAGAATTGGCTGAAGGGCAGAGCTCAAAGGGTGGCAGTCACTGTGGCTACATCTGGCTGGCAGCAGCTCATTAGCAGTGTTCTACAGGGTTCAGTTCTAGGGCCAGTCTTGTTTGATGTTTTTATCTGTGATCAGGAAGCAGGAGTTGAAAGCACGTTTAGTATGTTTGCTGATGATACTAAATTGGGGGGTGCTATTGACTCTCTTGGGGAACTCTGGTTGCAGAGCAATCTGGATATATCAGAGCATTGGAAAATAGTCAGTGTCATAATGTCTAAGAGGAACAAAAACCAGATTCAGCACCTGGGCTAGAGGAACACTGGACACAAGTAGAGACTTGGGAGAGGAGTGTGTGTAGAGCAGCCCTGCAAAAGGAATCTGGGGTGCTGGTTGCAGCAACTCAGGGTGGGCGAGTGTGCAGTGTGTGCCCGGGCAGCCAGGAGGGCAAACCCCATCCCGGGGTGCATCAGACACAGCATCACCAGCTGTGATTGGGATCATCCTGCTGGATTCAGCCGTGGTACGGCCTCACCCTGAGTCCTGTGTGTAGTGCTGGCCTCATAGTGTAAAAAGGATGTGAAGGTCTCCCCCAGAGGAGGGGGAGAAAATCTGGTGAAAGAGCTGGAAGGAATGTCCTATGAGGAGCAGCTGAGGACTCTGGATTTGTCTAGTTTAGAGGAAAGGAGGCTGAGAGGTGACGTTATTGCACTGAACAGCTTCCTAACGAGGGGATGTGGAGAGGGAGGTGCTGATCTCTTCTTCCTGGGACCCAGCAACAGGATGTATGGGAATGACTCAAAGCAGCTCTGTGGAAGGTTTAGACTGAACACTGGGAAGCATTTCTTTACAAAGATGGTTGCCAAACACTGGAACTGACTTCTTAAATAAGTGGTCAATGCCCTAAGCCTGTCACTGTTTAAGAGGGTTTTGGATGGTGCCATCAATAAAGTCAGCCTGGGAGTACTCAGGCAGTTGGACTAAGTGATTGTTGTAGGCCCTTTCCAAGGGGAACTGTGCTATAGTACTCTATTTGGTTCTACCCTAAGTTGTCTTCCTTTCTGGCTCTAGATTTCTACCACCTGTCAGCAACTCTGACATCAGATGTTCCACTGTTCTGGAACTGTTATTATTCAATAACTGACTAGGGAGGTCAAGGGGTGTTTTAATGTGTTCATTTTTTTTCTGAATTCTTGATTGAATAAACTACCCTAGAAAGTCACTGAGTAGTAGATCTGCCATAAAAATGAGATGACCATCCTTTTGGTAGCACTTAGTCATGGTATTGTTCATGCCATCCTCAAATTCCACCTACCCAAAGGAAAGAGTGAGGCTAAGAGAAAGGCAGCTAATTTATGTGTTTTTGAACCTATTTCACTCAGAGAGATTAGCTCATATCCTTGCATCTAAAGAAGCAGTGGGTTGTTTTGTTTTTTTTCTGGAATACCATGAGTTTCTGGATCCATTCTGCCGTTTTTGTCTTTTAACTAAAGCAGATAATCTAAGCTGCAATGTTTTTTTACAAAAATAATCCTCTAAATCATGTGTGTGTCAGGCAGCTTGTTACTGCTGAAAACCAATAATTAAAGAATTTTATGTTATAGCAAATCATTCTGTTTAATTTCTATCTGAATAGCAAAAAATCCCCCTCTGTTCAATGTAGTTTCAGACAGTTTTCAAAAATTGTCTTGACTTTGATTAATCACCAATTGCCAAATTTATACTCCTGGTAGACCTGATCCTTTAAACTCATTGGAGAAAATAATTTGTTTATTTTGAGTCTTTAGGAATAAAACTACCTTCTGTTTTCATATTTCTGACTGAACAATTGAACATTTCTTCATAACTGCTGGAAGATTTCATTCCTTAATCCTCTAGTTGCCTCCAGTCATATGAATTATGGAAATACATCAGAGACCACTTCATCTTCTCTGGCTTTTGGAATTGACAGATGGAGTAGGAGTTGGGGCTATAAAGGGGGTAGTGAAAATGAATAAAGGGATGGTTGCCTGCTGCCCCAGGGAGTTCTGCTGATTGCAATCTCTTAAAAATTGTGTGAGGTAATGCTATCACTGTAATAGGTGGATGATCTGATCACTGTTTACTTTTGAACAGTTATAGTTATGTGCTGCAATTCCATATAAGACAGCAAGCTCTGAATCCGAGTCTTTCTTCTTATTGTGCAGCTGGTTATGGTTTCACAATTTATTTGCTCAGACTGTATGGTATGTGTGGGAGCTGAAGATTCATAGGCTCTCTCTGGCTTTAGTAATTTAATCGGTGACATACAGAGATGGGATAAACATAAAATCATTGTCATATATAGCTTCAGCTTAAAACATGTACCATGTAATTGGCAACTGTATTTCAGCAAACCCATCTGTTGGAAAACCACCATATTGTCTGAAAGTGTTAGGATTTCAATCCAGTATTATAATTTTTGCTAGCTGTGACTGTGTTACGAGATCAAAACCTAAGTTAGGCTATTCTTGCTGGAAAGGTCTTCATGAATACCAGCAGGGGAGGATAAGGAGCCCTTTCTTTATATTATTTTAAATTAATAATATATGCTGCTTAAAATACTGGCCTAAATTTAAGAATACTTTGAAATTATTAATTTTTAAAAGTCTGTTTATCTTGCTTTTCTAAATGAAATGTGGCAGGATTTTTTCAGATATTTATCTTCCAAAGGTTTTTCCAGTATATTTTTCAAAATATCACCCTCCCTTTTCTTGTAAAAGCTTTCGGTTAGAATCTCTCTGTGTCCAGCTTAGAAGGCAACAGGTCTTAGAATTGTTTTCAAAATGCTTATGATTCCCTGAAGTATTATTTCTTACATAAGTCCTCAGTAGTTGGAAAAAAGAGATTATTCCTGCTAAAAGGTATTGAGCATGATATCTCTTGGTTTTGGCTGCACATAGAAAATGGGGGTTTCAGATAGCATGAGATTGTTGCAATGTCTGTTTTTGCTAGGACTCACTTTTGTCTGGTTTTTGCTGTTAGATTTAGCTCTGAATTTTTTTAGCAGGTTCCTGGGTTAGCTGGCATAAAACAGTCACTTCTTTATAGTCACAAAAGGTTCTGTATTTTGTTGCATGTTGAACCTGACCAATCAGCCCGTGTGAGCAAAAAGGCACAAAAGACAGTAATTTTTAAAGTACACTCAGATTTGTGATTTATGTGATTTTTGATCCACCTGTAATTGCTGAGATAACTGATCCTATCCTAATAGGAATGTCTCTGAACATAAATTCTGTTTTAAAGTTCAGGTCAGTTTATGCTGACTCACTTTGTCCCTCACTTACTTAACCTGGCTGCTTAACTGTAAGTACTTACTTAGGTCTTAATGTCTGGTTTTAGTAACATAACCTCATTTTTTATTTATTTTTCAAGAAAACTCACTTCTTGGAAATGAGGAAACTCTTTTTCTTGAGCAAAAACTTGCTCGGTTTATCAAAAGATCTCAGTTTACTTGATTGAAATAAATAGATATCTTTACAAAGACTAAATAGAACCTTTTAATTTGGAGAGAAGAAACAAAAAATGTCTGGAATATAATGCCACACAAATTGCACCTGGGTTGGGGAAATTCCTGGTATAAATACAGGCTTGAAGATGGACAGGTGGAGAGCAAGTGAAGGAGAAGCTGGACATGACCCCGCCATGAGCACTTGCTGCCCAGAAAGCCAAATGTGCCCTGGGCTGCATCCAAAGCAGCATGGGCAGCAGGGCCGGGGGGCGATTCTGACACTGCTCTGCTCTGTGAGACCCCACCTGCAGTGCTGCATACAGCTCGAGGGAGGACATGGACCTGTTGGAGAGACTCCAGAGGAGGTATGGAGCACCTCTCCTAAGAGAACAGGCTGAGAGCATTGGGATTGTTCAGCCTAGAGAAGAGAAAATCTCTCGAGTGACCTACTTGTGGCATTCCAGTACCTGAAGGGAACTTACAAGAAATATGGAGAGAGGCTGTTTACAAGAGTATTTAGTGACAAGACAAGGGGGAATGGCTTCAAACTGAGAGCAGATTTAGATTAGATATTAGAAGAAATTCTTTACTGTGAGGGTGATGAGGCACTGGCACAGGTTTCCCAGAAAAAATTGTGGATGCCCCATCCCTAGGAGTGTTTGTGGCCAGGTTGGATGGAGCTCTGACCAGCCTATTCTAGTGAAAGGTGTTGCTGCCCACAGCAGGGTGTTTGGAAATAGATGATCGTTAAGGTCTCTTCCAACCCAAGACATCCTATGACTCTATGAAACTCGGATATGAAATAAAACATAGTTTCTTACTGTGTAATAGTAAGTGAAAGAGCCCACTGAAAAAAGGTAGATATTTAATTTCTACATGCTTTTTGGAGCAGCATATGTAGTCTAAAGAAGGCAATATGAGCTAATAACTTTTCTTGGCTTCAACATCTATGACTAAATCCAACATTTAGCACATTTATTTTATAAAATAGATCCTACCCGACTGGTCTTTAATTGGTCCTCTGAACACTGACTAGAAATGCATGACACTGAGCCTAATTAATTTGTTATTTTATCCACGCTTAACAGAAAGGTAAAAGTTAGACCTTGTCAGTATCAAGAGGATATTCCTTGTTGAATCTCAGAGATACTGCTGGAAATGGGCATGATCCTAGAAAGCTGAACGCAAGCGAAACAGGACACAAGAGAAAAGGAATTGGGGGCAAGTAAACATAAGCATTATCATTCTATTTCTGTTTTCATTTAAGAATTAGAGAAGCAACATTTCTTACACTGGGGGAGTGCAAAATGCTTTCTGGGAAGGAAGTAGGGATGTGGCTGGGGACTACAGTTGTGAAGGTCTTTGGCTAAGAACCCAGGTGTCTGGGAGCTACATGGCATCAGTTAGCCTCACCCAGAGTATGTGGGGGTGTTTGTTCCTTGGAGTTAAACACAGGTCTCTGTTGCTTGACTGTAGCTTTTTCGATACTTTGTCCTCTGACTTTATCCCTCCTCTAGTGATTTCTTCCCTGTTGACTCCTGTTCTTTAATCTCAGTGACAGCTTTATGTCCTCAGTCATCCCACTCCATGAGGATATGTATGGGGGGGAAAACTCTCTCATATGTAAGGATAAGCGAGGATGTTGTATAATATCCTTGCTTATATTAAGCAAGGTTATTATACAAGAATCCTTGACTAATGAAGACTAGCTTTTCTATGTCTACAGAGACAGGTGTCTTAATGCAATCTGAGACTTGTTAACTCAGGTTGTGATTCCACAAAAACGTCAAGCCAGTGGAGGAGGCCAAAAAGTACAGGCTTAGCTTTCTTGTGGCTCCACAGATGCACTTCCTAGCAAAACAAAGACATCAGCAAGAGCATCCTTTTTCCAAGCCACTCAGTCTGCTTAAAGAGTTCTTCAGAAAGTACCTTTGAAAAATGATTGGAGATCATAGTAGTTCTAGTCACAGTGGAAGCAGGTAAGTACTGTTCAAGGTGTGGGACAGCAGGTAAAGTTGCCTTATCCAGACAGCTCAGGTTTCTATAAAAAAACCTATTTACATTTGGTATATGTGAACTTAAAAGCTAAGTAGATTTAGTAAAGGCTACTCTTAAGATTTAGATCCTGGAAGCACTTATCTGACACCCTGTCTCAAGGGGAAAAATAATCACTCAGTGTGACTAATGGAGTTTGGTCCCATGTTCCAGAGCATATGTAAATACAGCAAATGGGTGTGTATGTTTGGTTTTGTTTTTTCCTTTCACAGTTCCTTTTCCATTTATTAGGTGCTTTATGGGGAGAAGGATGGGAAGTGAGATGGGACAACAGACTACGTGCAGAGGCTGGTTTCTATACAAAAATAGAATATTTGATCCTGTTGGAGAGTCCCAGAGTACAAAAGTGATTCTCTTTCAGGACTCTGCAGGTAAACAGTTACCTACATAAATGCTACCTGGCCCTTTTCATTCCTAGCTATTGGTGTTGTTATTTGAACACAAAAGACTTCAGCATTCCCAGAGCTCTCTCCGTTTAAGTGTTCTATCTCCTGCTTGAGAAATCTGGAGGGAATGACCTTGTAACATATTTGTGGCATCAGGTGGGTGAGAAATGAGGTAGGATACCTCCCTATGCTACCCTACCCATTCGCTCAGGAGTGACTCAGCCTTTCATCTTTCTGAAGTAAATAGACAGAGTTCTCTGCAGCATACCGTGGGTGGTGGTTTCAGTCATGACCTTACAAGTTTGTGTTCTCTTTCCTCCAAGTATTTCTCTTCACTCTATTCAGAAGAGTAACTGCTTATTGTACTTTTTTTCCCAGAATCTTTGTTACAGTTCTCTACTTCTTTCCTAAATTTGTTATCTATCGCATAAGAAAGAGAAAGCCTAGGTGTATGATCAAATCAGTGCTATTTGATGGCAAAATGTGCAGATATGTTCCAGATACATGCTATTCATTTATATCTTCTGTAGCTTATTACATGTTGCAGTGTTCATTGGATTATTCAAAATCTAGTAGTCAGCATATCACGAAGGCACAAGTAATACAGCCCCTATATTTCTACTTCTTCCCCAGGATTTTTAACTACCTTTTATGAATTCCTTAATCTCTATGCTAATCATAATATTGTATAAATAATATATTCTTTATAATTGTGTGATATCAGGATAAAAACACATCAAAAGTGTTAACGATTGTTATAATTTTATATTACTACTGATTAACTAAAAAACCTAGTACTCAAACAGAAAAATATTTCTCTAGAAATATTCTCTAGAACAATGTTTTCAGACTTAATTAACTGTTCCGTAGGTTTAGAACTTTGAAACATTGCATAACACTGTGAAAACTTTGTTTCAATAGGGGATAATCCAAACACATACGAAGTTTTCCTCAAATTGCCTGAAAGCAAAGGCTGTTTTACAAACAGAATGATTAAGAACAAATGTATAGTTAGCACTGGGTGAAAAACACTTATATGAATTAGTTCCAAAACAGTTGCCTGATAAAGTAATCAGCCTAGCTAACGTGTTGCCTAAGCATAACTGGATGTAACTGAGAGAATGGCCTGTTACGCTATGATTTTTGTTATTTTGACTATATTTAAAACAATAGAGTGATTAATACTTGATATAGAGCTTTAAAGGCTCATAACTGGATACTGTTGTGTAGCAGCAAAAGCTGTTCCTCTGGTGTTTTACATTACAAACATATATAAACAGTTTAATACGTGTATACTAATATTAATATCAATCAGTTTCAGGATAGCTCTGTACTGTAGCATAAAGTCTAAAATTGCTTATTCTTACACTAAAATACATACATTTCCAAAATAAAAAGCTTTCCTATTTGCAAAACTGTAGAAACAGAAGGGTTCTTTACCCTGTTAAAAAAAACAAAGGTGAAAGAGCTTGACTGTGATTAGAATCTGGATCACTGGATCTCAAGTGTCTTAATGAGAAATCAGTATTGTGTATTCCATACTTTCATGTATTTCTATTATGAGTTTACTGGGTTTTTCTAAACATGACATTTTGCATAACAGCCAATATTTAAAGCCATATTATAATAAAATGAAAAATTGATAAAACAATTAAAANATTCTGAGCAAACTAAGAATTTTTAATGACCTATTAAATGTAATTCTGTTAGGACATGTTAATCTACTTTTTAGGGTCTTCTTATTCCTCTTGTCTATTTAATTCTGGTTTTCCTCTCATCTTTGTGGTCGTGATGGGAGTTTTTTTGTTGTTGTTTGGGGTTTTTTCCTGTTTTTACATAAATTCCCGAGGAATTTCCATTTCAGCTGTATTCTGGTCTTTCATAGAAAATTTTTAACTAAGACCAAATCTGCCCATACTTGATAACTTAGTATCTAGAAATAGAAGCACATACTGTAGGACTAAAAGGTGTACTATTGAAGGTAATCTGTGTATCTTAGTAAAGGTGTGGATGATTTGGGTATTGTAAATCTGAGAACAGAATTATTTTTTGGAAAAAGACAAACCTTCTTTATTTCAGAACTTCCTTAGTAATTTATGGTGCTTTGGGAGAGTTTTTCATAGCTTATTACATATTGCAGCATTCATAGGATTATTCAAACTGGATTACTTGCTATAAGAATCCTTCTTATCCAGCCTAAGGTACCTTCACATTGTTTTTCTCAAAATATGGAAGAAAGGTGTTTTTAATTATATCCACTGAAGTAAATACAGAATTCTTCAATATCTACATAAAATTTTAAAAAACCAACAGGTGTGCAGGATGTCACTAAATTGGCCTGATGGTCTGTGCTGCAGGTTCAGGTAGTGAAAAAAAACCCATACCTGCAAGTAGCTAATGAATTAGCAGATAGATGTTTGAGTGGCATATGTGAAAGCCTTCGGTTTTATCTGGAGAATGCATGTTGCACGAGTAATTGGTATGGTATGGAACAAAGCTTCAGCAAACAAAGCATAATATAAGATCTTCACCAGTGTAAGTTCAGGTGGTTCACTCAGGTGCTGTCAGTCTTTACACACTAAGGATCTTTCCCATTATTTGTTGTACAAATGCAGCAACACTCAGCACATTCTCCGTTCTTTGAAAGCTACCATGATGCCATTGACCTAGTTCCAAGGATAGCAAAAATCCATTAGCTGTTGAATGCATGAGGTAAAATTGCTGGTGTTTCTTAGTTATTGCTCCTATAAATCCTACTTATAGTGTTATTTTGATAGAATTATTTTTATTACTTTGATGCACCCTATTTGGTTCTGTCTTCAATGATTGTGTAGCAAGGAGGAAGCATACAGAAAAGCCTTTTCCTTTCTGACCATTAGGTGGAGCTAATAATCTCTTATATGGGAAAGTTACTTCATTTCTTTCCATCAAATTTTCCCCACCTTTATTTGGTTTTGTTGTGTTTTCAGTTTGCCCTGACAGAGTGTGGCAGTATTGTATAATCTCCTTTCAGGGAATTTCAGACACTGGACTTGGTGTTACTTAAAAGCTGAAAATTTCCAAAAGTTCAGCAATAAAATCATCATAATGAAGGCTTCCCTAATTATGAATGTTGCCAAGCTTTTAAGTTAAATTAATGTTTAAGCACTTTACTGGCTTATGTCTTACATATTCCTTATATGTCTGGATTGCTGCACTAAACTATCTGGTGAAATAAGCCTGCTTATCACATGGACTCTAAATATCTAGTTGCCTGTCTTTCTGATGTCAATTTTTAAAATTGTTAAAACCGGCTAAAATTTGTGATCTGTGAGGTCCTGATACTTAAATATAATTTGAATGGGTTGTGTCCTGCTGGTGTTGCATGGGCTTTGTTTAGGCAGAGTGCTTCTACACACAGATACAGTTAAAACTGTAGAGCAAATGTCTTAATTTTATTTGTAATTCACAGAGCATGCAACTGTCCTGACCTGAGGGAGGAAGGCACCAATTTGTGGTTTATAGGATTTATTCTTCTTTGTAATGAGGGAAGGAAGCACAAGAGATTCTAAATATATTAGCAATAGTGTGATTTTTGTAGGAAGAGAAGGAAAAGTATTCTAAATTATAGCTACCTCTTCTGAAAATCTGTAAATAAGTTTGTGATTATTATAACTAGACAGAGCTACTGTTTACATTCTATTTTGTTTATATTCCACTGCAATAATTTAAAGAATTCCTGCATGTTCCTTCATACTGTCCTTCACACTATGTATAGCATTCTGTAAAGATTTTGTAATTTTTTAAATTATGTGTGCAGTACTCATAAGAAGGTTTTTAAAATTGTAGTTAATTGTCTAAACTTTAATTTCTGCTGTGACACATGTTTCTTTCCAAATCTGACATAAGACACAGAAGCCAGTATTCTTTTAATGTGTTCAATTAATTGTTTTCATTTTTAATAGTCTGTAAAATGCAAGCCATAAAATACCATTAAGCAGGCTAGATGATACTTGAAAGGCAGAAGCAAATCTTATAACTGGTTTTATGGAGGAGAAAACACCTTTTTTAGGAAATAAAATGGTATTTCTGTGGTATTTGAGGAACAGAAATCATAACCCGTCACTTTCTTTAGTAGGACATAATACTGTTTTCATTGAGAAGATAATTGCAAGCTTTAATGGTTGCCACTGTTTTGGAGAACTGATTCAGAGAATATTTTCTCCTGAGTGAAACTGTCCTGGTTAATTGTCTCAGTTCATTGAAGGCTCTTATAATCTATAAAAGAGTCTCTTCCTACCTCTTGGCTTAGTAGAATCAAGTGTGTTTGAGGAGTCTTGAGAAGTCAGGAGGAATTTTATGTGGTTTAGATTGATGTTGCTTGACCTCTAAAAATGGGTTTTCACCCATGAAGTAGCCACATGACAAGGGCTGGCCATCCTTTAGTATTTAATAAGAATAACAGTGTTTCTTAGATGAAAATGAGTAGTTACCCAGAGGACATAATTTTTTTAGAATGAGTATGGTATGTTAATCTTAATACTAATTAGATCTGTATAAATGTAACAGGAATTAAGTTTTTTCACTTCAGTGATTATTTTTGTGCTGAACTGGGCAGCACTTTTGTCATATTACTATGAGTATGGGTTCTTTATATGTCTTATGCAACATGGTATGCTTACTTCTGAATAATTTCTTCTAGAATGATTGTTTCACTCTTGTACAGCTAGTTTATATGTTGATGTATGTGGAATTGCATACCAGACGTCCTACTTTCACACAAAACTTTGATCGGACTCAGATAGTGACAGGTTTTATGCTGTGTATCAGTACTGGGTTTGCCTGGCAAGATTTTGGTAGCAGGGGGTCTGTAGGGATGACTTCTCTGATAAGCTCCTGTGTAGCTGTGGAATGGGGTGTTAATCCCTTAGGTGTGGCAGAAATAAGATGCACAGCTACATGGTCATCTCTCATGACAGGAAAGAGAGAGAGACAAGTTTATTCAGAAACACACTGGTTTTTATAACATGACTCGCAACTCCAAGAGCAGAAGAAGATGGTTCAGAGAGAAGACACCTCGTTCCCAGGGCCTGGTCATGCACACAACAGGTGCTCTATCTTGTTATTAATTCCTCTCTACTTTGACCAAGTTATCATCCTGGGAGAGATTTTCCCTGGCCTTCAGCTGGACCAGCTTATCAGGCTGGGAACAGAGCTGAGAAGCTCCAGCCTGGAATATTTTTCAGGCTGTAATTTCTTACTTTCTCAATATGTGTATCCCACACTCCTGGAAGCTTCCTTGGTATCCAACAGAGCCAATGTCAGAGAAACCCACCACTAGCCATGGCTGATCCCATCAGCAATGGTGGTAATGCCTCTGTGATATTAAAGAAGAGGAAAAAGGTATTGAGCAGATATAACTGCTTAATAGAGAAGAGCAGGGAAAGAATATATGACAGGAACAGCTCTACAAACACCAAGGTCACTAGAGAAGGAGGGGAAAGAGACGGTCCAGGCTCCAGACCTGAGATTCCCCTTCAGCACATGGTACAGACCATGGTGAGGCAGCTTGCAGTCATTCTGCCACAACTTACAACTGAAGATTGAGAGAAGTCTGTGAAATTTGCTGGTCAACATGGTAGGGACAGTAGAACAGAAAAGCATTTTACTTACTTGATAAGGTCAGTAGAACAGAACAACATTTGCTCTTATCAAGGACAGTAAAACACAACAGCCCAACCTTGGAGAAATAGATAAAGGATGTAACCTAGGCAAACAGAAGTAATGCAAAATGCAAGCAGGATGCCAGCTCAGCTCTGCAAGGCTGGCAAAGTTGAAGTTGTACAAAACAATGATATTGCACTTACTCAGAAGCAGGGATCAAGAAACAGCCACAGGGAAAGAACACTGGACATTGAAGAGAGGCCCCAAAGAATCATATAAGGATTTCTGATAAGGGGAATAATTATGTCAAATAAAGTCAAGTAAGAGGGGATAGCTAATGAATATACAGTCAGTGAGTATGATAAAAACTCTGTTCACTTGATTCTCAGGGCACTTAAATGGAGGAAGGATCCCCCGAGTGACCAGCATGCTTTCTAATACTCAAAACTGTGTTAGAAAATTTCTATCCAACTAATTTCAGTATCAAACATACTAATGGATTGGAAGAGCTTGGTGTTCCCAAGGATTTTGTAAATACTTGTTTTTCTGGTCTTCAGGATATTTGTTTGCATCTAGTAATAGAGTTAAAAGTTAAATTCTAAATTACATGATGTTATAGTGATGAAAGTTACCAAAAATAAACAGTCTGCTTTAAAACCATGCTCCTCAGAGTATAGATTTCTTCTTTATTCCTGCTCTTTTGATTGGCAAAGACATCTCAAGGATTTGAGAAACCATAAATTCCACTTAAATACAGAAAAGATTGCCAATAACTTAGTGAGAAAAAGTTAATGGCCAACATTTACACCAAGTTCCTATTTTTTTAAAGCAGACATGGAATGTCATCTAATGCCAAAATTTATTTTTGTTTTTTAAATATTTAGCATAGGACAAAGCTGTCATAAATTATGTGGAATTTATTCAAGAATATGTTAGCTAAGTGTTTGTCCATGAGAAGATATCAAGAATCTTTTTATCAAAAAAAGAATGCATTGCTCACATCCAATTATGAATTTAGTAAATATATGTATAAAACTAAAATTGCTTTCTTACGAATAGCCTTGGACTGTCATAGTTCCACTACCTAAACAATTTGGATAGCAATGGTACTTACAGGTACATTAAATAATGACTAATGGAGGAAATTCAAAGGAAGTTACAACAGTAAGCAGAATTAAGAGGCCAACTGAATGAGGTTAAACAAGGCCAGGCACCAGGTCTTTCCTTTGGGGAACAACAACCCCATGTAACACTACAGGCTGGGGGCAGTGTGCCTGGAAAGCTTTCTGGTGGGGAAGGACCTGGCAGTGCTCGTGACAGTGGTTGAACATGAGCCAGCAGTGCCCAAGAAGGCCAGTGGCATCCTGGCCTGTACCAGCAATAGTGTGGCCAGCAGGGCCAGGGCAGGGATTGTCCCTCTGTACCCGGCACTGGTGAGGCCACACCTCCAATCCTGTGCTCAGTTCTGGGCTCCTCACTCACTATGGGACAGACATTGAGGTGCTCATATGCCCAGAGAAGGGCAATGAGGCTAGTAAAGGATCTAGAGCACGAATTTTATGGGGAACAGCTGAGGAAGCTGAGGTTGTTAAACCTGGAGAAAAAGAGGCTTCAGGGGACACCTTATCTATGACTATCTGAAAGGAGGTTGTAGCCAGGTGGGAATTGGCCCCTTCCCCCAGACAGCTAGTGACAGGACAAGGGGAAATGGCCTTAAATTGCACCAGAGGAGGTTCAGGTTAGACATGAGAAAGAATTACTACCAGAAAGGGTTATCAAGCATTTGAATGAGCTGCCCAGAGAGTCACCATCTCTGGAAGTGTTCAGGAAAAGATTGGAATGGTGCTTAGTGCTATGGCTTAGTTGTCATGGTGGTGTTTGGTCAAAGGTTGGATTCAATGATCTTGGAGGTCTTTTCCAACCTTAATGATTTATGATTCTACATCAAAAAGTGAGAGAAGAAATTTACTCATATTGAATTATATATGTACTTTGAAACTTTCTGAGAAAAGCTCGGAAGATCAGTACTGGGCTAAGACTATCAACAGAAAAATGCTGAAAAGCTGATAAAGCTGTAGCTGCAAAGAAGGAGGAAGATTAGTAGGCTTAAGAATTGTATACTTAGTGACTGTAAAAATCCATGGGTCACGCCCACTCAATTTTTATTCAAATATGGATACTCTAGAGTTTGCCTAGAAGCCGAGAAACCTGAGCAGGTCAAGTAAGTTCATAAGGGTTGTCTTTGAAAAAGTGATGAGAAAGTGAGCATGAAAGTTAAGTCGTTCTACAAAAGCAAATACAAGACTCTGAGGCTGTTCCACCTTAGGGAACAGAGTGCATCAAAGCTATTAAGTTGCATGTATTCTCATGGTTTATACTGATGCTGAGCTTACAAATACCAGCCATTTGACAGCATGATGCTTTATTTTTGTATTTTGATTCAGATCTGAATGAACCATTATCTGCCAATAACCTAAGAAAATAGTAACTTTTTTTGTCCAGAAAAGGACTGACATAGAAGAGTGGCCTCTAAATCCTGAGAGATTTATTCAGTGTCAGGAACCTCTATCTGCTCATTAAGGGATGCTAGACAGATTCTAATCCAAACTTTAATGAAGTTAATAAAAAGTTTCTAATGTATTTTTTAAGTCTGAGAATTAGGACTGTAAGAAGTGGAATGCTTGTTTAATAATAACAATTTTTAAAAGCCCTCTTGCTCCTAATTAGGTTCTTATACACTTTATTAATTATTGGTGCAAAATCATTCTGAATATCATTATTATTTAGTGTTATTAGCATAATCTCCATGAGGAGCACCATGTTTTGTGTTTAAAGTAGTTTATAAAACATTTGAGAAGATCATATGGTTTTGGAAAGTTACTATTTTTTCTTTGGAATTACATATTCAGATGTTACTGTTAGTGGTTCCAACATTTCAAAGTTTTTATGCAACACAGAGCTGTTTTTTTTTTTGTTTGTTTTAGTTTTTGGGGTTTTTTTGGTTTTGGTTTTGGTTTTTTTCCTTTCTTTTTCTTAGTTTCAGCAGCTGTAAGAAATATTACATATCTATAAAGGAAGCCATGGTGTCTCTTTTCTGATGGAAGCTCCATAATTTTGCACCTTTATCAGAAAGACAGCTTTATAAATAGGCCATGCTGAAGGGATTTAGCAAATAGTGAGGTACTGACATTAATTATTTAGAGGAATAAATTAGTGGATTTCTGGTACCTGACTATTTCTGTCCTTAATATATATGTAAATGTAGTTACTGATCAGAGGGATGAGCAAGTAAAAAAAATCAGGGAGAAGATACCCTAATTTGTGAATCTGCTGTCTTTCCTTATTTTTAAAGTCAAGGGTGTTGGTTTTGATGCAAAAGACTATGAACGTACAAAAAGAAAAGAAACGGAAACTAGAGGAAAGGTCAAAGATGAACTGTTTAGTAATTCTGGTAGATACATACAGCAGTATGGCAATCTTTGACACATCCCACTGCATTACAGAAGAGAGGGGAAATAGGGACTGCTGACTTCACTCAGGAAGCTTGTTGTCTGCTGACTCACTGACTCACTATTGTTCACTTCGAGAAAAAGTGGTTCCATATGAGAAGAAGACTTCACAATTAGCTGAATAGTTCTGAGGAAAAGCAAGGAGAAAACACTGAGGTTTTGAGTGTGAAGGAATTGGTTTTAACTCCACATTATATGCTTTCCTTTTTTTTGAAGGAAGCCTAGAACAGAAATGCTAAGTAAGCCAAAAGCATACCTGCTTAGTGCGAATAAAACCTGATTGTGATAAAGTAAGAAAAGTTGAAGAAACATAGGCTTGTGATAGGTATCAGGAAAAAGAGTAGAGATATTTTTTTAAGTAAAGCTTAAAGGAGGTTCCACTTGCTTAAGGTACTAAAGAGAGATGCCTCCCTGAAAGGGAGATGTCTGCAGATGTTCAGAAGAAAAGGTTTTTACAAAGTTATCCTGGAACTCCCTCACTGCTGGAGTAGGAAGGGCATGGATATTGAAATTCATGGAGATTCAATGCCTGCTTCTTGGGATTTGAGTGAAAAATCACTCATAGAGGTCTCTAGTTGTTCATTCTTATATGATGCTAGCAGCAACTTCATGAAATAATTGTTAGTGGCTATCTGTCATAATTCTTGTTTGAAAGAGCAGTCACAGCCTTAGCACTATTTACTTATTAAGCAGCTAAATTGCAGGGAATTTATAAGCCTATTGTCCTAACCTTTTAAAGCAAGAGACATACTGTTACCTTTTTTTAGCAGGTATACAGTAACTTAGAGAATTACTTTCTGTTTTCTCTTTGTATCATCTTTCTGCTTTTAAGCTTAAATATAGAAACCTTAAGTATCTGGCAGAAGAAAGAAAAAACCAAAGAAACCAGAAGGGAGCAAGAAGTTGGCTTGACAGAAATAAGAAGAGTTCTCAGCCCTTGAGTTGGTTTTTTTTCTTTTCGCAGTGGTTGTTGGTTACTGGAGCTATGAAATAAACTTGTTTGAAGGGTCCTGAGACTATCCCTCCTCCTGGGGGTTTGGCTACCTGAGGACTAATTTAATATGGTTGAGGACTATTCCCTCTCTCTGGTAAGCTTGAAGAGATCCCTCCAAGAGACATCCCTTGCAGATAGCACTGCAGAAAGTCTTTACCTTCCTGTGGGAATTGACCTAAGGTGCTGCTCTAGTGATTGGATCCTACCTGAGCTACAGGCACTGCTACATCACAATCCTGTCTATGCCTGGCCTTTAGCGTGCTAATCTGGGTCCAGAGCCTAGGGCACAGATTAATGTTTCAAAATTAAATCCTAGGAGACTATTCATGTATGAAATTAAACTTTGGTGAGAATGTAATTCTTCCAAGTTCTCTTCTGTGATGATTTTACTGCATGATTACAATATTGTACAGGGGAAATGAAGCTTCGTTTTGTTTCACCAATGCTGATGGAACAGATTGTTATCCTCTACTAAATTACAAGGGTTTCAGATCTAGAGGTTGATCTTCTTATGAAAATTATTCATTCATTAACCCATGTGAGGCAATGTGAGATGAGTTAACAATGTTATTTAAGCTATCTTAAATAACCAGGTGTAATTTGATGTACATGGTTTGGGGGGTATTACACAATTATCTCCTTTGGCAGATCTGAGAAGGTGTTGACATCACTACCTACAGAACAGGAGATACCTGGGAAATGTTAAAGTAGCAATTTCTTCTCTATTTCTTTGCATCATTTTGTTTTTGCATTTAACCTGCGGGGGCATCAGAGAAACAAGAACTTAGTGGTTTTGTTGACCAAAATGCCTTTTCCGTTTGCTTCTTCAATACAGGCTTCAGAACATTATCATCATACCATCAAACAAATATGGTTGCTCCTCTTCATAACAAATGAGGGAGTATTATCTTTTAATTATTTAATTATTTGTGAACTTGATACAAATGGATGCTTTAAGATGGGTAATTAGTGAGCCATCCAAATTCTGAAGGTTCATGCCCTGATGAGCACATGGGAAAGAAGACCAGATTTTCTAAACTTCAGAATATACCTAACAAAATAGTCTAAATGATTAATTTCTATCACTTTCAGAAATTCAACTTAGTCTATGGAGATACTATTTTTTTATTCTAAGTGTTTTTCTTCCCCGTCTGGACTCCATTACAGTTTCTGTTGCAGATTTGGACCTTTGTGGACTTGCTGATGTCTGTTCTTGTGTTTTTTTAAGTGGAAACAGAAGCTAGTAAAGAACAACATTCAGCATCTGCCCATTTTACTAGCTTTCCTTGAACTTCAGATGACAGAACATTGAGAAACATCGTCCCACATCCTCATGCAAGTTACTTGTTATCTGCCCTGAACCTGTCAAGGCCAGCTTAGCTAGATTTATCTTGCCAGAAGTAAATTAAGAAACACTCCCAGGAAGTCCTTTGCCAATAAATCTAAGGAAGAAGTAACCTCATATAACAAAACAAAGACAATAAGATTGGGAAAGTCCACATGCTCTTAAAAAGAAAAGAAAATAAGTATTCTTAGATTTGCTTACTGAATGTACAGTCAATGAAGGTATAGGTTTCACACAAACTTACAGATTAACTATCAGGCTTCTTACACTATCCCATTGATACGAAATCTATGAACATTTTTCCTTCCTTAGGACTTTTAGTTAGTTCAGATGAAGAATACTTTCTTACTCATATTAAGAAAACTTTTCACCCTCCAGTTGTAAGACAAAGCTATAAGAGTGTTAAACTATATCCAGAGCATAAAATCACAGAATCATACGATAGTTTGGGTTAGAAGGGACCTTAAAGATCATCTGGTTACAAAGATATAGGACTACAGATCAAAATTTTCCCAAAGACTGGAGGTCACTGAATGCATCTCATATTTATTTGTCCATAACAAAGTGAACTCATCATTTTAATTTTACAGTTGGGAAAATTAAAGGACTAAGAGAGCTAGAACATAGCTTCTAAGGCAACCTGATTTTGAATGTCTGAGTTGGACATGCCTTTCAGAGGCACCGAATATCTGGAAACTCCTATTACAGCTGAGGAAAATTTGCCCTTGTTCAAAGCTATGTTAGCTACCAGCCCAGGCTTGCCAATTTGAAAGAAAACACTAAAACACTACTACATTGTAAAGCATAGCAGGATATGAATCTGAAACCAGTTACATTAGCACTCCTGGTGGTTTACTAAGCTTATTTTTCTGCTGGTTTTGAGCAGTGGGAGTGAGTGGCTGTTTCTGCCTACAAGAATAGCTTTCAGACATAAGCAATTAAACAGAAGTAAACAGCAACCCTCTGAAGATTTTTTTGAGATGATATGGAGAAACAAAGTAACTAGTTATAATCCTGCAATTTAGGGTAGGTCAACACTGATGAGCTCAGTTTCCGCAGCTTTATGCTCCAATCTGACAGGAAGCCTTGTGCCCCTTTCAATAAAATGTGATACCTAAACTCTGCTTCTTACTGGAGGTGATGAATTTGAAAGGAATGGCATGCTAACATAGCAATAAAAACTTCTGGATCACCAGTTTTGTGTTTAGCAAGCATGGAATCTAAGGGAGACCCTCATTGTTACCAGTGGATTTTGAACCTTGGTCTGCTGCTTCTCATTCCCCTGAATCACTGACCAGAATACATAGTCTTGTGTACATGCATTGCGCAGTACAATTAAGCAAGAACCTAACAGCCTGGTTTAATAGTAGTGGTTGATTTGGCAGGTTAGGGAACTCTGCACTGCAATCAAAGATGAGTCATTTTTATTGATTGTGGCAAAACAGCCAAGTGGGCCTTAACCAGGGTTTGTGAACATTTCCATGCATGGGTTGCTTATCAGTAGCACATATTCAAAGCAAGTATCTTGTTGAGAGGGCAATTTCCAGTGCTATCCAGGGACATGAAAATGCTTCTAAGAGAAAGACATTTAGCCTTGTTCAAGGAAAAAAAAACCACTAAGGTGAGGAGCTTGTGGAAAACTTACAGTATCAAGAGTATCCTCCACAAAAATGGCAGAGTAAGAGCAAGGCTTCTGTGGAAGCCTCTGGGTTCCAAAAGAAGAAAGAACATCTTCCACACTGTCAAACCTGAGACTTGATTCTGTCTCCAAAGGCTTTTGCTGCAGGATTTTTGCAGCTAAATCAGTATAGAACCCATGAAGTCAGTAATGCCAAAATTATTTCCAGCAGCTGTCTGGCCCTCTTTTCTCTTTTTGTGTAAAGTCAAAGGAAATGTAAGTAGAGAAAGCTTGGATGTTTTGTAGTGCATTCATCTTAGATTCCTATGTAGTGTATAAGAATAAATATACATCTAGTAAGGAAGTAGATATTTTTGAACTTAATAAAGGAAACTCTCAGATCCAGATAAAAAGAAATAATTAGTTGCTAGTAAGTGGCTTGTTGTTAAAACATATAAAAAGAGAAAAATATGAAGTATCTCAGGTTTCGTGGTGGGAAGATCTTACAGTAAAGCCATTATAGTTTTAATAGTTACATTTTAATTAGTTATTAGTTATATTAATAGTTCCTAGAACTGTTCCTCAGTTCTAGAACAGGGTCTGGACATTTTTGTCCTGTGCATTTTGTATCTACCAACAAAACTACCCATAGCTGCATCACCTGACTGTTAATGAAATACAATTAAAGAGTTACAGGATCTTGTTAGCACAAATGCAATACTTAGTGTATTGTTTAACTGATGGTACTTAGATAATTGCCAAACAAGGACATTTTTCTTTCTGATGGTAACTTATTATGAAGTAATTTGTCTTTTGCATTTTTGGTAACTCCTGTCATGGCCTTGTCTAGTGTGTTTGACTATATAAAGGGTGAAAACTACAGGGGACACATGGGCTGATGGGAGTTATACGTCACATGAGACATGAAGGCCTGCTGTTATCTTTCTGAAGTGCAGCATGACACCATAACAACAGGTTGCTGCCTAGACTTCTGATGACATCTGGCAGGGTTATCGATAAACTGTAACCAAATTTAAAAAAAAATCCTGTACAATATATAAATATATATAATTGACTTTCTGTCCATATCAAGCCAGCATGAGGTAGTCCCATTCCTCCTTCCTCTGTCTTAATTAAACAAGTAACATCTGTTGAGGGGGTGGGCTTATAGTGCCTATCTGCCTGTAACTGATGATATTGTTGCTTGCTTTTGCCTTTCCTCAAATATTCAGGGAATTAAGTTGGACCCAGTTAGTCTCTTTTGAATTAAATGTCAGGTTAACTCTGTTACAGCTGAAGAGGTAAGAATGATCTTTGGACATTTGGATGTCTTTTTAACAAAAAAGACACAGTGAAAGGTATGTACATTACAGAAAAAATGGAGTATATGATAGAGAAAACCTGCAGGTTGTGTTAGAAACAAAAGGTGGAGTACTTTACTTCTGGGCAGAGCAGAATAAGGATGCTATTCTTTCTAAGTACAGTTAGTGTGGACTTACAAAAGTAGGATCAGGCCTCACAAATCTGATATCCTCTTCTGGAGACAGGAAAACTAAGGGAGTCACAGCAGGAAAACTATTGACATGATTAATCAAGACAAGGGGAAAGCTTTTCATACAGGCACATACAAAAGGCTTAATCTGAAACCCAAGGAGTAAGGCAAATAAACAGTTTAAGTGAATAAGAAGTTAGTTGCAAGTTCAAAAAGAGAATGGTGCAAGACAGGATTACAAAGGCTATAAATGAACTACTGTGAGACTGGAAAGAAAGGGGAACACTAGAAAACTGAGCAAAAGTAGTCTTTGACAATTGTGTTATTTCACAGTTAACAGTCTCAGGGTGTCCACCACAATTATGTTGATTCCCAGTTTGGTAGAATCACTTGCATCTCACATGACATCTATAAACACATTGAAGAAAAATGTTCTTTGAATATTCGATATCTTTGAGGTCAGATGAATGGGTGAAATGAATTGAATTGATTATTTATATTATGGACCCTGAATCACCCATCCTTCACACTATAAACACCTTTTTTTTCTTTGTGTCCCTACAGCTTTCCTGACTGCTGGGAATTGTTCAGTACTGGTGCTACTGGTAAGAACTTGATGCAGAGAAGGCATGTCAGGTTTCTTGTGCTTCTAGCTCCCTATTGAGAGCCTCAACTTTGTCTGGAGGCAGTCCTTCAAAGCCTGCCAGCTTACTAAGGCTGTGAGTGGACATAATTTGTTGATAGCTCCAAAGGGCCACCCTTCTCTGCTCTCTGTTTGCTAGCCAAGCAATAATTTTTGGACAGTTTTGCATAACACGGTTAGGAGTATGACACCACTTCACTGTTCGAACAGCCATCCTAAAGACTAAGAAAAGGCTATGGCTAGCTATCTCGATGTGCAAGCATAACTACTTTTAAATAAAAGTAGCTTCAATATGTTGGAAGGGCTCTCAGAACCCCATTTTTTGAGTTCTCAAGATATCACTCCATCCACCAGCTGTGAGGTCAGGTGAAGATCCCTGTATCAGATCTGCTTAATACACTAGCACTCTAGCTGTCAGTCAGCCCTACATCAGCATATTAGACTACACCTGTTCCTAAAGGAGCATTAGCAGACTACTCTGGTCCCTTCAGACTTAGCACTGCTCTCCCCTTTGGTCTTTCTGTCAGCTTAGGGAAGAGCTGATAACCTGGTCTCAAGACAAGTGGAAGTATCTGTCACCAGCTGAAACTGTTGGTCAGGGCCTCGATGGCATGGACAGGGCTTACGGTCCCTGCCCAGCCTTCCCTGGAGCATCACGCATTCTGCTTCCCAGGGCTGCCAGCCCCTGCCCCAGTGATGCCACAGCAGGGACACTCTCGGGCTCCCCTGAGCACTGCTAGGCCTCAGGGTTGATGTTCCAGAAGCTCCTCCACTGGACTGTACTAAGACAGTAAGAAAAGCTGAAGGATCCATGGTATCTATTGCTGCTATCTCTGTCAGAGTTGTGTTGAAGAGATAGGAGGCTGAAATCTGAGGCTTTCTGTATCATGAAGAACATTTTAATGAGTTTAACAGAGATTTGCCAAAGGATAAATAGGTTTATTGTCTGATCAATTAACTCAGATCTTTATTTTTTTTCTGCAGTTAAGGATATATAGGTGGATTTATATTCTAAAATGTTAATTAAATAGACCTGGATGGATGAATGTGCTGATGTACTACTTCTTCAAAGAATGAGACTTCTTTCATTAGATGCATTACGTGACTTTAAACACCTGCTCTGGTCTCATGGAAGAGAAGGGTAGGGTATACTACTATTGCCTTCCTCTTTTAGCAAAGACTGGTGTGTCATGCTTTTGTGTTATCTGTTACTACTGCTTTTCTTGATGCTCTTCTGCCTTCCTCTTCATCAGGCTCGACATCAACCAGAGCACCGCTCTCTTTTTTATGGTATTTGAGGAATTTGGTCAATCCAACATGTACTGGCATCCTCTCCCCCTTCCTTCCCCTGCCTTCTTGTCTGCCTGTCCCTGCAACAAAAGCAATGTTCTCAAGAGGCAAGTTTGTAGATTTTCAAAGCTTCGGATAAGCCCTTCTAAGTTTATAAAATACAGGAGGGCATCTAGTTGTGAAGAAAAACATGACCGCAGTTTACATTCTTAGTCTGCCAAGGACTGTCAAGGGGTTGGTACTATCTCTAGTTACTGCATTCTGGCAGTGTGTGTCACTGAGCTGTGCGAGTCTTGGGTGTTTCTGTACTACAAATAATGGTGCTACTTATTAATAAATAAATCCCTGGAACAGTCTGGAATTCCCAGTAGAGACACTCCTGACAAAGGGTCGTAATTAATGTTGTGGTAGCCGTGGGCACGCTGAGTGGTTTACACTTGAGAAGCCACATGACCGGGAAAAGAAACAAAGAGAACTCTCAGGTGACAACAATGTAACGAAAAGAGCAGAGTACATGTAAATATTTGGTTTGCATGCTAGCAGTGGTGTAATAAATCTGTTCAAAGAAGTGAAAAATTCTGGTTTGTTCCATTTATTCTGCTCTGTTGTCAGGGGAGATTTAGGCTGAATATTAGAAAAAGCTTCTTCACCCCCAGGGTGGTTGGACACCGGAACACGGAAGTTCCCCGCTCCCCAGGGAACTGGTCACAGCATCAGCGTGAGAGAGTTCAAAGAACTTTCGGACAGAGCTCTCAGGCACATGGTATGACTCTTGGGGATGTCCTGTGCAGGGCCACTAGCTGGACTCGATGATCCTTGCGAGTCCCTTCCAACTGAGCGTATTCTGCGCTTCAGTGCACCGGCCTTCCGCAAGAGCCGCGGCACCCGCGCTCCCGCCCCGCGCGAGGACGCTCCCGCAGGCCAGGGCAGTGCCCTCCCGCTGACCGCCGCTGCGCTCGTGCGTGCCCGGCCCCGCCCCGCGCCGGCGGTGACGCGCGCCGGCGGTGACGCCCCATAAATAGCGGGGCGAGCCCGGGGCTCCCCACTCAGCGGCGGCGGCGGCGTCTGTGCCCGCGGTCCTGTGTGTGCTACGGTCGGCGGCGGCTCCGGCTCCGGCTTCTCCTCCCGGGTGAGTACGGCCGGCCCGGTGCTCCGGCGCGGCTCTCGGGGCCTGCCCGCCCCGCGGGGCTGACTCCGCAATATGGTGGAGCCCGGCGGCGGAGCGGGCGAGGGTGCGGCCCCGTGTGCGGCGCTGACCGCCGGCCGTCCCCGCTGGCCGTCCCTGGTGTCCCCGGCCCCGCGGGACCTGCGGCCCGGCGTGTTTCGGTGCGCCGGCCGAGGTTCGCCCGGCACCAGAAAGTCCCGGGAGCCTCGTCCGCCCCCGGGAGCGGTGTTGGAATGCCCCATGCCGGAAGCGGCCCGTGGAGGCACTTGGGAAAGCAGTACGCGTTCCTGCTTTGGGTACCGCGGCCAGCCGGAGCCGGCGCCGCGGCTGTTGTGCGTGGCTCATCGCGCTGCTCTCTTGCACTTCTTGACACAGCGAGAGGGAGAGTAGGAATGGAGTTTGTGACGTAGCCTGTGTGCTTTCCTCTCCAGAATCTCTTGCTCTGCTCTCTCTGAAATATGCTTGCACTTGGATTCCAGGCGTCTCACTCGCCTGCGCCAGGGGAGTGGATCCGACTTTTGCTGCGGCTGAACATAGTCAAGGGGTCTCTGAAACCGTGCAAGATTCTAGTTATCTTCCTTGTCTTTAGGAGCAGGAATAATTTCACAGGCTAACTGCCCTGGTTTATTGACTAAAATTCAGATGTATCCTCTGTGTGGATGGATCTTACAAGACACACTACGAATTTTGAATAATCCTTAAAGTAACAGCCCCCTTCCTTCAAAGGCCAGTGTCGTTAGCATCTTCTCCTGTTCTGTAGCATCCTTTGCAGTTCATGGTGAAATTCAGTTTTACTCCAAGTGATCTGACTTGTAATGCTCTGTGGGAAACATAGCACGTTCCCGCGGGTATTTAAATTCTTGTTAAATGAAAGGAGAGCTTATTTGTTACCACTGTAACCACTGTCTGTTACTTGTCTTGCTTGTGTATTCCTGTCCAGTGGTTAATCTCATTACAGGCATTACTTTATGGCATGTGAATGTTAATATGTGCAAATATGCCTGCAAAATATTAACAGGATGCCTTTATCTTCCTTCCCCATTATGTAATGGGGAAAAGTTTTATTTTATCTCAGATGGAATATTAACACGTTCCTTTTTTGCTGTCATACATATGAGACAGAAAACTTCTGTTGGCTCTTTGACAAGCCTAGCAAAAGGCCTTGTAAACCACAATAATTTTGAGGATGGACTCCTAGTTTATCTTTTTGTTGCCTTCATTCATGCAGATTCTTCTGGAACTTAAGCATTATGTGAAATCATTGATGGAAAAGGTGCTTCTTGTGGATTTAGTTCGTGCATAGGATGACAGTGTGCTTCAGTGTGTTCTTTTTATGTGGTACTGCAATACCCTGCCCCTTCTAAAGGATTCTTGTGGAGAGAGCTGTTAGTATTTCCTCCATGGGAATATATGTTGGAATGCATGCTGAGTACTGTAGATTTGTTGAATGACCAATGTTTGCAGCTTTTTTCAGTGGGAAATGTGTAATAATTTAGTCTAAATTAGCATAAAGGAAAACTATTTTCTGCAGTAGAGAAATATGATCTCTGTGTCACAGGAATACTAGCTACTTAGCAAGCAGAACAGAGTGAGTCTTAGATGGGCTTCCTAGAAGATCTAATCTGATTAAAGCTATTGGTGGTGGGTTTTTTGTCTGACTTGGACATTCTAAACTAGATTTTTAGTGACTTGCAGGCTGACTTTTGTTTGTCCTGGCTCAATAGATAAGACTGTCTTAATTTTTCTAGGAAAAATAAATTACTCAACCACCTGGTTATTCATCAGTGAACTGCTGTACCTCAAAGCCTTACTTGTGCATCTGCTGTACTTGCATTACCTAAACAAAGTTTTGGATTTATAAATTGTTACAATAAAATCTAATACCTCTATGCATGAAGGTGAACATCCTGATCCCAGTAAATGGGGTAGATCACAAGAAAGTTGTTGGTTTCAAAATTTGGTGCTTAGATGAAGCAGATATGATGCCATAACTCATATATGCTTCTTTCACAGGCTGTGTAAGGTTCAGGACCTGAAAAAATGGCACTGGCAGCAATTGATCCAGAGCAGGTATGTCTGAGATAGTCCCATAATTTCTTTGTCTAGATCAGAAAAATAGGAGTCAACTAACACCTTTCTCTTTTAAACAGAACATTGTATCAAGGGTTGCCAACCTTCCTTTGGTGAGCTCCACCTATGATATGGTGTCCACAGCTTACATCACCACAAAGGATAACCATCCTTATCTGAAGTCAGTATGTGAGATAGCAGAGAAAGGAGTGAAGACGATTACATCAGTAGCCATGACAAGTGCTATGCCTATCATTCAGAAACTGGAACCACAAAGTAAGGCAAAGATGAAGCTGTTAACTTTAGTTCAACTGATTTCTTTTTTTATATCCAGATGCACTTATGGTTTAATGTGGTCATGCTGGTCTTGAATGCTGTTTCGGGGGGGCTGACTGAACCTGTTGCCTGACTTGTGTAACTTATTACACATTGATAAGACTTAAAAAAAAAGGTAATAATCCAGAGTGAAAGCAGATTCCAGCTTTCATAATACTAAATTGATGGATGACTTTTGATACATGAGATGATTGCACAGTCTCTTGCTCAACACATTCTTCACCTTTCACCTGGTTTCAGATGCTATTGTTGTACTTTCTTACACTGAGAGCTGGTCAAATTTGGAAGCTGTGTCACAGGGCTGTTGTAACCAGAAGCCTGGTTTCATAGAATGGCGGGAGCCAGGTGTTTCAGCTTCTTCTACCAGTTGCTTGGCAATTATGAAATGAATTTTCTTTGCTTGCAAGTGAGCGTTTGTTTTCTGGCGCTGTCAGTCTGCCTTGTTCTTTGGCTTTGCTGCCTCAGTTATCACTGAGAAGAGGAGGAAACTACTTCAAGGGTGTTGCATGAATTCTTCTTCAAGAGGAATTTTCAATTTGAGTTGTTTTACTAGGGCAAAAATAATTAAACCTAACTCTTGTAATTTCTTTTATAGTTGTAGTTGCCAACAACTATGCTTGTATAGGTCTAGACAAAATTGAAGAGAGATTGCCTATACTGAATCAACCCACTGACAAGGTAAGTTCTTTTCATTTATGTATGCTCAGCAGAAGAACCATACACCCTTTTTTTCTATTATCACTAAAACCCCAGGGAGACACATTTCAAAAAGCTGTGCCTGAAGCACAGCTTGGAAGCAATGAGAAAGTCATAGATGTATCTGTAGAGCTGTTTGTTGCCTTTGGGAGACCCTTAAGCTTTTTTTAAAATTATTTTAAATTGCCCACCACTTGACAACAGTTTTCTATGGGTGCAGTTCACTGGTGGGTATCTTCTAAAACTTGAGTCTGTCTCTTTCTTGCTCAGTGTGAAGTGCCTCGATTACGTTCACTGAAGTTTTTTGAGCTGTAAGCTGTGTGGCAGTCATGTTCTTTTTTATCTTGTACATATTTTTTCAGGGCAAATTTTCTTCTAGATAACGAATACTTGCACATGCTTTAGCATAAATTTATTATTTCCTGTTATTATGTAGCTCTCACTAGTTAATACTTTTTGTAAATCCATGTATGTCCTACGGCAGGTTGTTGCCAATGCCAAGGATGTAGTTGTTGGAGCTAGAGAAGCTGTAACAACCACTGTGACTGGTGCCAAGGAAACTGTTGCTTACACAATCACTGGAGTTGTGGGCAAGACTAAAGAAGCAGTGCAAGACAGTGTAGAAATGACCAAGTCAGTTGTCAATGGCAGCATTAACACTGTCCTGGGAAGTCGTGTGGTGCAAATGGTGAGCAGCGGTGTGGACAGTGCTCTCACAAAATCAGAGACCCTTGTAGACCAGTATCTTCCACTTACAGAAGCAGAACTAGGTAAGACCAGCTGAAGGTTTGATTTTGTTGGAATGCTTATATTGGAGATACAGTACTCATCCATTTATTGCTTACTTGTAGTGGGGAGGGGGCTGCATGCTTCCCAAACTGCCGTTTGCCTTGCTGATTGTAATAGCAGCATCTTCACAAGGAAGCAGAATGAAAGTAAGCATTTCTCTGTAAGGCAGTCTATCAGCCTAATCATGGTGCTAAAGGACTACTCAACAAGCCCTGTGTTCAGCTGTTACTAGGCAGATAAAATTGCCTCAGATCACTTAAGTTTTCCTTCAGTGATCAATTTGCTTCTTTTCTACATATCTAGAGAAAGAAGCTGCAAACGTTGAAGGCTTTGAAGTTGGAGTCCAAAAGCCAAGCTACTACGTTAGACTAGGATCCCTGTCTTCAAAGGTCCGCACACGTGCCTACCAACAAGCCTTAAACAAAGTTAGAGATGCTAAACAGAAAAGCCAGGAGACAATCTCTCAGCTCCACTACACTGTTAGTCTGGTAAGTTTAAGCTTTCACATGATACGTAAAAAGCGCATGTTGGCCTTGGTTTAGAGTAAAGAAAACAGCCAAAAGAGTCACAGGAAAACTGGGATTGCTCTCTGACTAAATGCATAAATACATTATTACATGTATTACATGTATTACGTTAAATACAAAGACTTTGCTATTACGAGATTGTCATCACCATTCAGGAGAGTTCTAAATCAGGCTAAGCTGTCAACTAATGAGCAATTGCCTGTAACTGCAAGCACTGCAGAAATGGAAGTGACTTCAGAATAGTGCACTTCAGAAAGATAACAGCAGGCCTTCAGATAACAGAAAGGTAACAGCAGGCCTTCATGTCTCATGTGACATATAACTCCCATCAGCCCATGTGTCCCCTGTAGTTTTCACCCTTTATATAGTCAAACACACTAGACAAGGCCATGACAGGAGTTACCAAAAACGCAAAAGACAAATTACTTCATAATAAGTTACCATCAGAAAGAAAAATGTCCTTGTTTGGCAATTATCTAAGTACCATCAGTTAAACAATACACTAAGTATTGCATTTGTGCTAACAAGATCCTGTAACTCTTTAATTGTATTTCATTAACAGTCAGGTGATGCAGCTATGGGTAGTTTTGTTGGTAGATACAAAATGTTTAAATTTATTCCTGCTTCGTAGTGTAGTAATGAAGTATGATTTTGACACATACTTCATTCAGTGAAAGGACTGATGTGTTTCTAAATTGCATGACAATTTTTTAAGTCCTTTTTATTAGTAAAATTTCAAATTCTTTTGGGACTTGATCTCTTGCTGTTTCTACCTCTCAGCATTTCTGGTACTTCAGTAGTCTTATCCCAACAAATACCTTTATGTACACGACAAACTACACATAGTCATGGCCTTCTATGCACTTTCAATTCCTCCTATAGAATGCTAGTGGAGGAGGGGAAAATAGTTGAGGCAGAGGGGAACACTACATAACATCTTAAAACTGCTTTCAGTTTTCAAGTCTTTGACAAGACTAAGCACACTCTTATACTCCCCAAAGTTGCTTATACTGAATTTCTGAAGTATTTTAAAAGGTTACAAACCAGTCGAGGTAGAGAAGCCCTAAAGGAACTGTTTGGACTCTTGGCTCTACTTCCTTATTTGGCTGTATTTCAGATCGAGTATGCCAGAAAGAACGTGAATAGTGCCAATAAGAAACTTCTTGGTGCTCAGGAAAAGCTATATCAATCCTGGGTAGAATGGAAGAAAAATACAGGCCAAAATGATGGTGATGATCTGCGTAGTGCTGAGGTAAATAGATGTAAATGTACACCAGAAATAAATGTATTGTATCCCATCAAGGTAATGGCAAACTACCAGTCCCTGAAGTATGCAATAGAGAGGCTGGATGCTGAAGCTAAGGGCAGCTGACTTCTGAGAAGTAGGGGGCCCAAACTCTTTGAAATAAGCCTACTTTCTGCAAACACTCTGGGATTAATTTTCCTCTCTTGAGAATGCTCATTCTGTTTAGCATGTGAACCCGTGTTGGGATATCTGTATGTAGATTAGCTAGAAACCATTAATGTGATGTGTCCAGACCAGATATAATTTGTCAGCAGTCTTAGGCACAGACTCACTGAGTCCTACACGTAGCTTTCAGGGATAGTTATTGCTTAGAATGTACTTACCTGCTGTGACTTGTTCTCCAGAGTTGAAACAAGAATCTGCTTGACTGTTGCTGGGTAGAAGCTATCAGTTTCTTTTCACAAAGTACTTGAATGTTGAAGAAATATCAAGTACTTCTAAGTCTTTGATGTTTCAGACTGAAAACCTGGTTTGTTATCTGCTATAGCTTTATTTCACTTACATCTGCTTTTCTTTGCTTCTTTATGTATATCTTATGCTTCTATCTTGATCAACATAAAGCTGCTACAGTCATAAAAAGACACTAATGTGCTGTTATGCTTGTTCTTTGTAGCACATTGAGTCAAGAACTCTGGCTATTGCACGGAGCCTCACTCAGCAGCTTCAGACCACCTGCCTCACACTGGTCTCAAGCCTACAGGGGCTGCCACAGAATGTACAGGATCAGGTTTACAGTGTTGGGTCAATGGCAGGTGATGTCTACCAGAGCTTCCGGTCAGCATCCTCCTTCCAAGAATTATCAGACAGCTTTATTGCAGCTAGCAAAGGACAGCTGAAGAAAATGAAGGAGTCTCTGGATGATGTGATGGATTATCTTGTTAACAACACACCGCTCAACTGGCTGGTAGGTCCCTTTTACCCACAGCTGCCTGGCATTCAGCATGCTGAAAGCAAAGGTGAAGGGGAGGAAAGTTCCAGCCAGAAAGACAAACAGCCTGAACACACTACTGAATAAACTGCATAGCATGCATATGCTCTGCTGACCAAACAAGTGGCCTTACCAAGTGTAGCTGTCAAAAAAACCAATTTTCACCATTTTTTTGGTGAGCAATTCATAAATACAGAAATAGGGGAATATACAAGCCAGGACACTTACACATGGGCTGTGTTGTCCTGTGTAGTTAAGCCACACTTAAAAATTCAAACTAGACTCAAGTGTCTAAGTATTGGCAGCTGACAGTTGTCAAGATGCCCTATTTGTCTCTCAAGCACTTCATTGTGCTTCTGTGGTGTTAATACCATTAGTCTAAATGTAACCCACCACAGCTGAAAGCCTTTGATTTGTTGCTTAATCTCTAGCAGAATGATATAAAAGCCTTATATACTGTGAAATGCATTTAAAAACTCTACAGTCTAGCTATGTACACTTAAATGCTGTATTTGCTGCAGATCACACATTTGACAGTTATGCATCTGACTACCTCAGATTCTATTGCTACGGCATTCATGACAAAAGTTCTGTGAGTGCAGAATGCCAAAACTGAAAGTGGGGTTTCTGAATGAGTCAGCTGGAGTTAAATGCTGTGACAGTGTTAACTGTATAAACTTAACTATTGTTTAACACAGTAACTTTACCACAGAATCATAGAATATCTCAAGCTGGAATGGACCCATAAGCATCATCAAATTTGACTCCTGCTCCTTGCAGGACTACCTAAAAACTAAACCATGACTAAGAGCATCATCTATATGCTCTATGAACATATATGTTCCAGTGACTGACCAAATAACTATCAACACATTTTTTAATATGCAGTATAAAGGCAAGATTCATGCTGTTTGTACCCAGATGCCTGCTGTTGTGTGTGTGTGTGTGTTTTTGTAGCCATCGTTTTGTAATTCATTTTTGTATGTTAGTAATAAATGCTTTAGTAGCCTAAACCTGTCTCCTTTGTTTTGAAACAATCTAACTTGCTCTTCTGTGACTCCCTCAAATTGGGTCCAACAGAAGGCAAGTTTGACATGCAAATGAAGTAGATGTTCATTGAAAATGTTTGTGTCTGTATTAATAGATAGATAAGATACTGCTGCAGCATTTTCTTCTATTGAATTTCTGTGTATCCATCCATTGAGTCTTAGCTTTACTGCTGCTTTTGCTGATCCTTCCTGTTGTCACCTTTAAAGATGACCTAAGCTGTGAGCTGCTGGATGTTCTAATATTGAAAAGAGATGGATATGGACAAAAGAACTCTCCCTCCCTTCACAGTAGGTGTTGAGTGTGTATGACATGGCCATCTACCTTCTTTGTCTTCTGACTCCTTATAAACAATGTTTACTTCTCAACTGCATCACCAATTTTAACTTTATTTATCCTCTTGAACTTGAGTGACAGATGTATGTTAACATTCAGCTACTTCAGTGGAATTGTTCTCAATAAGTCCTGTGAACCCCTCCACTGGAAAAGAAGTAGTTACTAAGAAATAAGCTTTCTTGGGTTAGGGCTGTCCAGGTAAGTTCTCTCTTTTTCCCTGATGCATGCCCTATACAAGTTTGGGTTGCAGTCATCTAGCATAGCAATGTTGGCCAGTATTTTCAGGGAAGTCACCAAATAGCATTTGGCACAAACGCAGTTCAAAGAAAGCTATCACATAGTCACTACAGGGAACAAATACCTCCACCTGGCATGATGTAGGCACTAAAGCAAATTACATGTTGTTCAGCCTCCTAATGTGAGAGGGTTAGCTATTACATCGGGGTTGGCCTAGAAGTGTGATGAAGATGGTTTTAAGCACAGTATTAAACGAAACTGTAGCAAAACAGGATTGCAGGTCAAGATTCTGTAACTTAGGGCTTTTAATATTCACTTTATATAAAGCAGGTGTTTAACATGAAATTAACATGAGATGGTGAGACTCCTTTCCAGATAGGGCCTGAGTTAAGACTTAAGGAGACACTGCACTTTCCGGAATTAATTTCTTTTTAAGTTTACTTTACTACTGTATAGGTCCAGCAAGAATACCCTTTTTATCTCCATTTGCAATAATACTCATAGAGTGCATCCACTATTGCAAATGTGCTCAGGAATTGGATGGAACTAGTTAGGTGTGGGAGCAGTGGGCTGTTCAAAGAAGGGAATTCTCTTCTGTGTGTATTTTAAAGTCTTAAGTGCTCTGGGACTTCATCCTGAGGTGATCAATCAAATAAGATATTCAAAATTTTCAATGTCTTTTGAGGACTGAGAAATAAACAGCATCATGTAGCATTACTGCAGGAGCAGTACATTGTGTCTGTTCTGTCTTGTGTTACTGGTTTATATTCTTGCATGACTGTCCAGCTTTACTAAATCTCAGCAAGCAGATGAAGTAGAAATCAAAGAAAATTTGTTACCAGCCTAGACCTTTGAAGCACTTCTTTCTTACCATGCTCTGTTGGGTGGCTTCTGTTTGAAAGTTACTTGGAATTCCGGCAGCTGACCTACAGGTGGTGGCTGCAAACAGAGCAAGACCTGATTAAATGCTTACCTAATGGTTGGACTCCTATGTCATGCTGTTATGATAGGTGCTTGTTTTGTTGGATGCTGCCTTTCTCCCAAAATGTTTTTAAGTTTCTGTCCACACACACACAACATCCCACCCCTCATCAGAATTAGGACACTCTTCCCTAGTGGAAGAGACAGCTGAGCAATAGCAAATTTGTATGTTCTTGTTTTTATTCTATAGTATAGAGTTCTCTGATTAAGATCATGAGACTCTGCTAATACGGAGAGCATTGAATGTTTAAATTGATTTCCAACTTGCATGTACTTGCATGGGTATCTTATTGCAGGTAATTTAGTATATTCCACACTCCAGTCTAACTGCAGCTCTACAGAAAGAACTTGGGATTTTTCTTTAGTGCAGCTAAAGCTAGAAAGAGTGACTATTAATATGTCCACTGGAGGCAAGAATGATGCCTTCCAAAGTATTGTTTTTTTTGCCACTGTGGGTTTTGACTGAAGCTGATGTGCTTCGTCACAAATAAAGGAGGGAAACCTGAGATACTGCCATCTTACCCGTTTCTCTCTAACTGCATGTATTAAACAGCTCAGCTGCATGGCACAGAAGCTTGCTTCCTCTTAGTCCAAAATCATGTTTGAGGATATAGGTTGGGCTAGAAAATTGTGAGGTTTCTCTGGCACGTTTTAAAAAAGGTAAGACCAGATGTGTTGAAAATGATAGGAAGTAGATTCAACTATTGTCAGCAAGGCAGGTAAAGTAGATTAAATGGAAGAATGTAAACGGCTGCTAGTCACACAAAACCTGGGATGGTAAAGGTTAGGATACTAACATCATTATCTCTTGTAAGGTTATTTAGGGTTTATTTAGAATTCAGAAAATTACTTTTTGTCTTTCAGGGATCACTCAAAAATTGTTCATGCTAGCTGACACTTCCCAGGTGCATTTAACAGACAACTATTATTCTATCATTGCTGATAATAGTTTTTTAGAAAAGCTTTCAATATATATAAGCATTTTTAAATAGCTCCATATGGTATGCAAGTTTTGCAAACATATTTATAGCATTGCTCAGAGCCAAATTACAAGATTTGTATAAGGCCTGGAGTTGCAGCTAGTTTGCCTGAATCTAAAGGAAGGTGTAAAGCTTTGGAAATGTCTCCTATTCTTCAAGATTAATATTTTTGCAATAATCTTTTCCAGAATTCAACTTAGGGTAATATTTTATAGCTAGTAAAATAAGTGAAAGGATTTGGGAACATCTGATGAATTATTTCTCACTATTTAAAAAAAAAGCAGTGACTATCACCAAAAAGCTTTTCTAAACCCTCTAATTAAAAAGATGAAATAGAATCTAACTTAATTTTTAAGCATGCTCGGTTAGTAATTTGCATGATGAGAGAGTCTTACATGAAGCAGCTTGATGGAAATACCATGCACAGTGTTTTTTTAAATTAATTTCATTTATTGCCAATTCATGGCAGTTTTATTTCTTTTGGATTATACAATCTCTGACTAAAAATAAGCACTTGTTCTGAAAGCTCAAAAAATGGGAACACTGTCAAAATGCTAGTGGCTCAGTTCTAAAAACTTAGAAAGAAAAAAGTGGATTGAAGTTGTTAGTATTGACATTTATATTTGTATATGAAGACAGGAAAATGCCAAAGTATTTTTTTGCGCTGTTCTATGTAGGGATTTTGCAAGTATTATATCTTTGTAAATGATTTACTGAATCATACACAAAAATTGTATGAAGAAGAGTTATATCTGGTCTTAAGATTTTATTGCAGGATTTGATAGAAAGTTGAAAGAAAGCAGAGTCAACTGTGAAAAGTTGTGTGGAAGTGAAGGTCTTTTATATAAGCAATACCATAACACCGAGGGCTTTGCATTGTTTTAGTTAGAATGTACAGATGTCAGAATATGTGATTCTAATACAATTTAGCAGGGTCAAAACTGAAGTGAGTCATACTGACATCCAGTCTGTTTTACTCGTACTGAGATACACTCCAATTTGAAGTTCTGTCATGGCTATCAAAATCTTACTATTACATTAAAGGATGCAGGTTCTTCTACTGCATGCATTAAGGAGATGGAGAAAACAGAAACTTAAAATTGAGCAATTACTCTGTTATCACTAAGAACAAAATTGATAAAAGTAATAAAAACCTCTTAAATGTGTGATAGAGAAAATTCTTACTGGTCAGACACACTTACTGAACATGGCTATGTCCTGGTCAGCGTAAATACATAAAACCATCCATTTGGGCACATTCTTAAAAACTGCATATGGACTACTTACTCTTGTTAGGATACCTGTATTTGTACTGCAGGATGAAATACAAGATCATGTGCTGATAATGGGGAAACTTGTTGCTTTCTCTAAGTGCAGTAATGAGAGTTTTAGGGAAACTGCCATAAGCAGAAAGATGAAAGAGAATTCTTCCTGGTAGAAAGATCTGTTTCCTGCATTTCTAGTGCATTTTGATCTTTTGGGAAACAAAGTTTCTGATCTTATTTTGATCAAGCTTAAGTTTTCAAAGTGGTCCACACAGTTCATAGTATTCACAGTAGTGCCTGGTTAGTCATATGCTGCTTAAGTTCTTCTAAAGATAAGTTTTAATAAATAATTAGTATTTCAAACATCTCTGGTGTCCAGTGACTACAGTACAATGACTGGTCTGTAAGACCACTAAATTAACATGCAGTGCTTCTGTGTTGTGGTAGCTGAAGCAGTAGTCCCTTTATTTGATATTGTCTGCCCTTCTGACCTATCTTCATAGCAGGCAAAGCGTAGATTTCTCTTGCTTACTGTCTTTCATTAAAGCATGTCATAAAGTGTTTTGCAGTTAGGGAATGCGTTAAAAATGCCTCTTCAGTCAGTGCTGAGCTTAAGTTACACAAATGCCAACAAGCTGCCATTGCTTTGAACATGCAGAACCAAAGTCCTGTCAAAACGTAGCAGTAGTTACTTGCTGATACTGTGTCTGGCTCCAAGTATGTCACATCACCAACACTAAAACTAACCAAAAATCATACTACAGATGTATTTTTCACTTTGGGCAAAAAAACCTTACAAGTAAATTACTTAATTTTATCCCATTTTTCAGAAGTGCCTAAGTAATCTAAGTCCTACTAAGGGGACTTAAGGGTTGGGACTTAAGCTCCTAAGTGTCTTAGCCAACATTTTTAGAAGTCTGTAACATCCATCCATCCATCCACTAATGTCTCTCTGGCAATTCCTGAAACCCTGTGCTGCTTAGCAGTACAGCATACTATATATGCAGTTAAAACAGAGGCCAAAGTGAGATTGTATTTCCAGGTATTTGTTTCATCAGAAAAAGTCTGATGCAGTAGGCAGGCAGAGCAACACAGAAATCTGTATCAATCTCCTCAGGGCAGATTATTTTGTATAGTCCCTTGCTTCTGTGAAAAGAAGAAAGGCAAAATTACTTGAAAAAACTCATGTCTTAGTTTTCCAGTCACCAGTTTCACTAAATTCAGTCCACTACATTCAGCTCTTTTCCATCTCTACTATAAAAATCCTACCTTCTAAGCAACTGATTTCCATCTTTGTAGTATTTGATCTGTCTTAATGATTTGCGTTTCCTATGAGTCTCAGCATATTTCACTCTGTAATCAGGATGTTTGGTCTGAGGTGCTGAGCATCTTTGTGTCCTGTCTTCAGTGAAGGAGTACTGCACAAATTTGTTTAGTTTTACTTTTAAATTGATTGAAATTTCATTCCTACACAGGTTCCAGATTTCACTATTACAGACCTGTCTTCAGAGTCAGATGATGTCCCAGACATTCTGGATTTGGATGAAGAGGATCAACAGGACTTTTCACGCACAAATGGCCCTTACACTACAGGGCAAAGAGCTGAATAGAGAAGCATAAAAATGTCTTTTTGATACAATGTACCTTTGCCATGTTTAATTTAGATTTCTCCTTTTTAAAGATGAACCTGCCTAGTTTAGGGATTATGGGGATATTTTTTTAAAATCAGTACTGTTTCACTTAGCTGCATCAAAAATCTGGGTTTTTCAACGTAAGGAATGCATGCTACATAATTGGTTAGCATGGGTGTCAGGCTCCCATTCTACAAGCCAGGTATAGCCTAACCAGTGTATCCAACTAATCGATCTTTGTGGATGATTTGTTCTCCTGCTGGTAGCAGCCATGAGAACACCCCAGTGCTTTGCATAAAGGGCTGCCAACAAAAGGAGTTGATGAGGATTTGCCCACAACATTTCTCCTTTCAGTCTGTGGGAAAAGCAGTGCTGCATCTACCTCTTTGCTGCTGGAAGGGGTAAGAGACTTTGTCTATCTCGGATTTTCTCAGGTTCTTTTGTTAGGCTCTGCACCTACAGAGCTTAGATGCTTAGAGCTTTCCTTTGGCAAGAGTGCTTTATGCAGAAAAGGACTTCCTTTCTTTCCACATGCCTTCTGTGTGCAAATATTTTGGCCGTTATGATGCTATCAGTTGTGGCGCCTGAGACTAAAAGGGAGTAAATGCTTCAAAATTAAAGTGTTTTGGGTATAAGGCTAGTGTTTAAATAAGAAAGGGGAAGAGACTAAAAGGAAAAATAGAGAGTAAAGAGATAAATACTTTGGACAAAAAAAATTGAAAAAAAAAGAGGGAATTGAATGTAAGGAGAGTTCTGGCGACAGTGAGTTTTAAAAAACAAACCGTTTTAATAAATCTCAGTCAGTTACTTGCTAAGGGCTGGTGAGTCTGCATTTGCTTGCGCACATTAACTTTTCTAGGAGTTGGGGAGAGTGGGAACGGGACTGGAGGCGGACTTGTTAATATTTCTTTGCGAGGACCAGGCCGACCTGCAGTAGCAGAGACCTCTCCGTGTCGTCGGTGTGACTGTATCGCAGTCCCGGGAGTTGCGGCAGAGCCCCGCTCTGCCACGGCCGCGGCAACACCGCTGCGCCCTCATCCTGGGACACCTGTCGTTGTGAGGGCCTGGAAGTCTGGTCATGAAATGCCTTGGAATAAAAGTTTGAACCGCACAGTCCGCTTGCCGGTGCGAGTTTTTCTTGTTAGGGTTTGGGTTTGGTTTTGGCTTTTTTTCGTTTTTTTCCCCCGCGAAAATTCTGCAATCCCCTTACAGAAATGGCACGGCGTCCTGGAGGGATTACCGGCGCCTGGACTACACCTCCCGTGAGGCAGCTTGCCCAGCTCGCCTCGCCTTCGGGCACCGGGGGTGGGCGGGAGATCTCGCGAGGATAGGGGAGTGATGTGGGCGGGCCCGCGCGCGGGAGTTTTTGGCGGGCTCGGGAAGAGATGGCGGGGCTGGTGAGGTCCCCTGCCTGCTCGGCGCCCGGAGTCGCCTTGGACACCAAGTGGGAGAGTGATCACCTCTGGCTCTGTTTGCTGGCCTTGGGCTTTCAGCCGAAATTCCACCATGGCGTAAAACTAGGGAGGTTAGTGCTAGGGAGATCCAGGAGAGGGCGGAGACGGGGGGGTCCGAGCGGGGCCCCACGTCTCACTCGGGAGCGCGAGGCGGGAGCGTCTCGCCATGGCCGCCGGGGGGCCCGGTGCCCCTGGAGATACAGCGCCCGGGAAATGCCCGCAGTGCCCCTGTGGTCCACGTTATCTCAGACTGTCTGAAGAAATGAAACCCAGGAACGGTTAGAACTCCCGCTCAGCCACACAGTCCTGTGGGGAAGGCAAGGTTACGGGCTTCCTAGCGCGTGATTTGAAAGCTTGCCTTGAAAGATAACGCTCTTGCCGGAATTGTTTCGTAGCATCGTAGATTGTTAGGGGGCTGGAATGGGCCTTAAAACGCCACACAGATTCCACCCCCGTATCTCCGCCGTGGGCCGGGACATCTCCCGCTAGACCAGGTTGTACAAGGCCTTACCCAGCGTGGCCTTAAACACTGCTATGGTCGGGGTATCTGCAGCCTCCCTGGGCAGCCTGTCCCCAGTGCCTCACTACTGGCACTGTAAAGATTTTTTTCCCAAATATCTAACCTAAATTTTCCCTCTTTCAATTTGTACTCATTACTCCTTTTTCTGTCACTGCAATTCCTGACGAAGAGTCCCTTTCCAGCTTCCATGTAGGCCCCCTTCAGATACTGTAAAGTTGCTATGAGGTCTTCACGCCCTGTCTTTGTACGTGAGGTGCTCCAGTCTGCTTTTCAGCTTCGTGCCCCTTCTCTGGACATGCTCCAACAGTTCCATGCCCTTGTTATGTTGGGGGCACCAGAACTGAATGCAGCAGTCCAGGTAGGGGTTTCGCAATAACAGAGGGGCAGAACCACCACCTTAGACCAGCTGGCCACGCTGTTTTTGTTGCAGCCTTGGATTTCACCCCTGTTAAATAGGATGAAAGGTGCATACTTCTTTTACATTGGTAATAAAACATTCAGTTACTCTGTAACATAATACTGTTTTGTAGTCTTTAGCAGCCGGTAAAAATGCTCTTTTAATTTGTCACCTAACTACTTCTGATGTGTCTGTTCGTTTGTATATTAGGGGTATGTTTGCTAAACCAAACAGCAGAGCGTTTTCTGTCATTGCCCGTTTTTTGTTTACTAAGCTGGATAAGCACCGTGCAAGACAAGTTTTCAGGTAAGTGTTTGGCTTCTGAGGTTACTGCTATGGCCTTAGTTAAGAATATGTTGTATACAGTTGCTGGAGGAAAAGGAAGTGGTTTCTTGGGGAATGCTTTGGAAGAAGAGCAGTCAGAAAATTTGTTTCCTTTTGATCACAACTCAGTCAATCATCTTTGATCAGTCTGAAACCTTGTCTTAATTAGTTGTTTCTGTTACTATCTGCTACTTGGCAACTTTGATAAAAATTTTAATAGCTGATAAATAATCTACTTGTCCCATTCTTTCTCATCAAACAGAAAATAACATTTGTCATTTATGGATTGTTGCCAGGACCTTCAACATGGCAAGAACCCTGTGTTCTTTAATGGTTTTCTTTGTATAACAGAGCTGTTTCAGCTTACGCGTTTGAAGACCTGGCAGGAGGAAGACCAGCGATATGAAAATGGTCAGGGTTCTGGCCTCTCTTTTTTCTTCTTCCCTTGTCCCGAGTTAGAAAGAGCTCCAGACAAACCTCTCTCTGAAATAATCTATAATTAACTTATGAAAAGAAACCATTGTCATTTAACAAACTTTTATCTATTCTTGGTCTAGGGTATATGCCCCTTTTTTCTGGCTTGACATCAGTAAGAAATCTGTGTCTTACTCTTGTTTTTACAATAGTTAATTAGGTATCTGAATATTTGAATGCATTTTAACGTGGCTTATTTTTTTTCCTTCTTCCTCATCCTTTTTAAATGAAAAGGCAGTCTGGACTCAGAAAATTACCAAGTCCTAGATTCAGGAAGCACTGCTGGATATGGCTAAGAGAAATTTTGGTGAGTATTATGAAAAGTGGAAGTTGATGCTCTACAGGTTTCTGTAATCTTATTTCTTTGAGGGAACTGTTTTATATCAGACTTTTAAGTAAGGAATTCTTTAATCAAAGAATTCAGTTTTGCCTACTATATGGAAGTGTATTCTTCCATATAGTTTATCTTGGACTTCCTTGAAAAGAAGATGTTGGCATTGGGGAATTTTTAAGACAGAGACCTAGCTGGGTCGTAAAGCTGCTGTGGCTTACTTTTGGGTAATAGTATTTGATTAAGTGTAAGTCTAGAGAGTCTGTTAGCCCTGGGTGAGAGTAACTTCCTTCAGCTTGAGGGGTGTTTGTTTAAGTTGCCTGGGAAGGTGTTTATTATTGTAAAAGCTGATTCACATGCATGAAAAATTTAATTAATAGTATTTTCTTGTATATTGGAAAAAGGACTAAAATGTAAGGCAAGCTTTTTAAAGACAAAGCAAAACTGATTGCTTCAGGTGTCATTGATTATTATGTTGCTTTCTTATTCTGCTTTTGTTTTAATGATTGTTCTTAAAATCTTGTCTTTATGTTCTTCAATACTTCAGTATTTTAGCAGTAGTGGGTAAGGTAAAACAAATGATGCAATATCATTAAATAAGATTAAAATACACCAATTCATGACTTCAGTAGAAAATATGAAAGAAAACGTGAATGTGTTTCCAAAGATAGGGATGACCAGTTAGGAATGAGGAGGGCATTAATTTTTAACATGTATCCAAACACTGATTTCAGTCTTTGCATTGAAACCATGTACTGAACTAGGTTGGTGTTGGGAACATTGAGAAAAGTTTTATTCTCTTCTGCTGGGTGGCAAAGTCATTTAGCTTTGCATCAGGCTTGCTCGTGGGTAATCTGCAGTATTTTGGTCTTTGATAGCTGCTGCTTATGCTTTACTTCTTAGATTAATTTTGTGTTTAAAACTATTTACTTTTCTAGAAGGAGAAGGAAATAGGTCTTCCACAAATTACACCTTCCACACTGATTTGTCCTGGTGGTCCTAAGTTTGTTCACACGATCTACCATTTTGCAAGATATGTAATGATTGAGAACATGAAAAAGCTCCCTGTAGGTAAGCTGTATGGGACAATATAAATGCTTCATTTGTTATGTTTGTAAATCTGTCAAGTCTTTAATATATGACAGGAGCTTTAAGGAGTTCTTAGTTGGATGCTCAAAACAGAGCCTTTCACAGGGTTCTGTGTATTCGCATAGAGCTACTACTGATAGAACAGTGTAGATGGTTTTTGCTCTCTATAGCTTTATGGGTCTTGTTCCAAGGTTCACCTGTTCAATGCTCTGCACCATTACTGACACAAGCAGTGGTTTGGTCCGAAAGTATTGGACGGCTACACTATTTTCTTTTTTGGAACTTGAGGAATTTAGAAGGATCACGTATGTCTATTTCAGGCATCTTGTATTGTAACCTAAATAATATAGAAAGGGAGGGGGTGAGTGTGAGGGAGTGAAGATGCATACAACAGAAAAAAAAGGCAAAAGAGGCAGTACACTGCATGCTATATTTCATTCCAGGTAAAAATGAGCATCTTGATTTGTGATTGTTGCAGTTTGATCTAGATAGATTAGGAAGTTGTCCCATTTGTTAAAAGCAAATAATGTAATCCAAATGCTGCCTTCTATTTAGGCACTGGTATACCTTTTGCTGAAGCTGTAATGTGGGGACCTAAGGATATGTACATGGCAAAAGCAAGACACAGAGTTGCATACAATAAACTGCTGCAAATTCTTCAACGGGAAGACTTTATTTTTGAAGAATATAGGGAAAAAACACAGTAAGTAATGCATTAAAAGAAAGTGAGTCTTTTCATAAAATCTGACTTATGTGTATGTGTTTTTGAAGGATTTGAAGAGTCTGTATATGCTTTACATCACAGAACTCATTCTGTTGAGCTCCTCCCATATTTTCCCCCTTTGCTTCCCTTCATCAGTAGTTCTACTGCTTGTAGATCTTCTGTGAAGCATAATAGTCTAAAGAAATGAATCATTTAGGAGATGCTGTGTGTTACTTAGGCATAAAAATAGTCAGGGAATTCTACATGTATAGCAGTATGATTTCTTTTGAAGGGTCATATCCTAAAATATAACATTCTCAGGATGAAACATTTGGTTTTGTTTATTTACTTAAACCTTAATTATTTCACCAAAAGTATGCTATTCTTAGCTCGTGTTTATTGCAAACACTCCCATATTGAGAAATGTCAAGAGCTTTCTCTGCAGGCATAGAGTTATGTATCAGCGGAATTTACAGAATTTGTGTGGGATAGTTTGCATAACTGGAACACTGTTATGGACAGTTGTGAGTTGTTTAGTAAATGGCAGAAAAGGGCAAGGGGTTTGCGCTAGGTGAAAGAGCAGCGTCAGTGCATATAGTATTCTACAGTATAGTATATACTATAGCATGTAGTATACAAGAGGACTGGTCATGTTTCATGCCTTTGGATGACGGTTTAGCATGCAGAGATGCACACCTTGTGGTATGTTTCTGTTAGCCTTGATTCTTACAGAGGACTTCAGCTTACCCTGGTATCTGCTGGGAAAGTAGTTCAATAGTGCGTTAGCAATGTAGGAAATGGGAGTACCTAGAGGATGACTAATGCAATCACAGAGCATGCTGAGTAGAAGCAGTACTCTTTTGAACTCACTGCGTGTAAATGAGAGAAACTTCTCTGGAGACATTACAGGCCTCTTACGGTCACTGCAGCCAAGACTGTAGAACTTTAAATCCAAAGGAATGTGAGGAAGACAAGAAGAAAACTGATGACACTGGCCTTTTAATTTGAGTGTATTTCCACTAGCCTAGGCAACTGTAGGAGGACAGGAGGAAAGCTCATGAGTGATAGAATACTTTCAGAGATCCTTGCTGAAGCTCATGTGTGATCTTCTCCTTAAGTCAAAAAAAACAGCATAGCAGCATACAGAATATAGAAAAGGGAACTGACTCCAAGACACAAATACAGAAATATTTCTCAGGTATGCAGTGATGTTGCTAGGAAGGCCAAAGTTCAGCTAAAGCTCCAAGAGCCTGCTAAGAGCTTGAAAAAAGAATCCTGTAGTATAAATTAGGAATAATATTAGCCCAGTCTCTGTGCCAAGAAGCAATGGTGAAAGAAGCAATAAAACACTGATAGCACAAGAGGGTAAATCAAAGCTTTCATTGCTTTCATCCAGGAGTACAGGGATACTTACCTGAGGTTGTTTCAGAACAGATCTGACATATTTGGAAAGACAGAAGGCCAGTTAAAGGGGTGAGCCCAGAGGGTGATAGTGCCTCAAAATCTTAACTAGTCTATGAGTGGAGTTCCTGTGAGGCTGGTGCTATGTCTTCTTAGGGAATATGGATGACAGGCTTGAATACAAACTCATCAAACTTGCAGATGGTGCCAAACTGTGAGGAAGGAAGATACACTGCAATGGGGAATCATTTCAACAGAGAGATCTTGCTGGGTCTGGAGACTTGCAGAACGAAAATTGTGTAGGGGTTTAACAAAGACCAGTGTGAGGTCCTAAACCTGAGAGAGAATAGTCCCCAACAGCGGTACAGGTTTGTGGGTGATGAGCTGGGGAGTAGCTCTGATAAGAAGAATGAGAAGTGCAAGTAGTGTGGGGCCACAAGCTGAGCATGAGTCAGCAGCGTGTCCTGGTAATGGACCAGCAGCCTACCATGTTGTATGGGAATGAGCAGTGGTCAGCAGATGGTGGGCAGTTGTATTATGCGTCACTCATTTTTATTCAGTTTTACTATTTTCTCTCTTTTACCATCTGTGTTACAGTATTTGTATTTCAGTTTTTAAACTGCTTTTACGTCAGCCCATAAATTTTACCATTTTTCAGATTCTTCCTATTCTACTGAGGCTGGGGAGGTGGGAAGTGAGTGGGCAGCTGTGTGGTACTTAGTTGCTGGCTGGGGCTGGGAATTCTAAAGCCACATGTGGAATACTGTGTTCAGTTTTGATCAGCCCACTTGAAGGTAGGGGGTGAAAGGTGGGAGAGATACTAGCAGAAGACTACAGTGGATTAGAGGGTTGCAGAGTGTGAAATGTGTGAGTAAAAGCTGTAGAAATTTAGTTTGTTCAGCTTGAAAAAGGCAATGGTAGGGGTTTAATCAGAGTTTTAGTATCTAAGAAGTAGTTGTAGAGAATATGGAGGTACTCTTCACAAAGATGTGTCCTGACAAAACAAGGCAACAGGCCCAGGGTGTTTAGGGGAAAACTCATCTGGATTAAAAAAAATCTCTTGTAAGAAAAATTAAACTGAAAAAGGTTGCCCTCAGAAGTGGAATCTTCATTCCTGGAAATAGTCAAGTCTTGGTTTGACAAGACTGTGAGTAGCATAATTAAAGGCTCTGCTTTCAATGGAAGGCTCAAAAACACAATTTCCAGACGTCAGAGTCTTGTAAACTTCCCTGATTTCTCTAATTCTCTGTCTCCTGTGACTTTTTTAGGAAATATTACTGCTGTTTACTGTTTGAGTGATTCCCTTCAAAAATGTAATTCTATATAATTTTTTTCTCATTCTTGACAATGCATCAGAACTCTGAAGATCCTTTTGAATGCAGCATTATTCAGGCACCCAGTGTTTCTGAAAATAAGACTATGTTTTTACATGCTTAAAATGTCAATAAAAGCACTTTGACAAAAGAGGTTCCGTGGTGCAAGTGCTTGTACTTCAGTATTTTGTTCTCTGGTCTTTTGAAAGTGAGGGATTTGGGTACTGTAGAATTGCTGAATATATTTGTAGTTCACATTAATAATAGATACTTATAGTAATTATTGCTGCTGGATATGAGAAACAACTGCCTCAGTATGTCGATTTGGAAAGAATGGGCACAGTTGGTTAGTGACTGTAAGCAATTCTGATAAACCTGTACTAGCTGTTGAATTTTTTCCTAGGATTTTAATTAGAGAAATACGACAGACAAAGTCTGAATATCAAGTTGTGCGGAAGCAGTTTCAAAGGTAAATGTTTTTCCTTGTAACTAAGTTAGGGTGTAAGAAATAGATTAGATACTCAGTTTTATGAAATATGAACTATAATTTCACTGTAGTCCACTTGTACTTTTCTTTTGCATGTGCATATAGGATGAAACAAAATGATCAAAACAAAAATGACACAACCGAGAGAATTCAGAAGGTGAGCATTTTGTTCCTGCTGTGGCAGTGTGTTGAATTTTAACATTTCTGCAACACCTACCGTCAGATAATATTATTGGCACTTGTCTATCTGTGATTATGCTAGCACTTCCATCTGCCTTCATACTCTGTCATTATAGGTATTACAGCAAACATTTTAACGCACTGTTTTTGTTCTTTCCTATTAAGGTCCGCAGTATGTGGACACTTATAGTGGAAATGCTTACATCTCTGAAAAAGGAAAAGGAAGTTGTGGATTCTGTACTTGAAGACTGTGTTAACCCATGTATTCTAGATGGAACTGATGTTGTTTTGAGAGTACCAGGGTTGTTGACTTATACTGTTGAAAGTAATAAATACGGCGTAAGTGGTTTTTGTCCTTGCTAAATTGCTAAACTGCTTTCATTTAGTCCTCAGGGATGCAATTAAATACCTTAAAAAATTAAACAAGTACTTAATGGATTATTAGAGGATGAATGCGGAAGGATGCATGAAATACGTGTGATTCATATGCAGATTTCTTGTTATTATAATGCTGTTTTGTATTTGTTATGTCTAACCCATTAACTTTTTCAGTTTAGTAAATACATTGATAAGTCTAATTATAGTATTTGGCTTTTTTGTTGCCAAGACATTAAAACTACATTGACTGGTTTAACCAGTGCTTCAGCTAATTGGCTTTTGTTTCCATGCTACTGTATATGGTGGTGTTCACTTATGGTGTTCGTGTTGTTTGTGCTGTATCTTTTGGGGCAGTGGTCAAACAGAATACCTCATTGGTTGAAGTTTTCTTGGCTTGTATCACTTTAACATAGAATGGAAGTTTTGGAAAATGAAATTCTCAGGACCTGAGTTTAAGTATAATTTATACAGTGTCCTGGTTCTGACTACAGAGGACATAACTTTCTGATATTGGTGCTGTTCACTAATTTTTTTTTTTTTAATTTCTTGCTCTACTTCAAGTTTTGTACAGAAAATTTATATGAAGATGGAAAACTGAATTTCCTAACAGTTATTCAGTTGCTAAATGAAGCCCTGATGACATTGAGAGATGAACATTGTACGTGTGAATTAAAAACACTTCACAGAATTGAGGACTTAGTTATATCCTACAAGAATGTACTACAGGAGTTGAACACAAAAAGGTAATTGTTGGGAAATTTTCTCTAATTACTTGCTCTTAAATGGTAGGATCATGTCTACTGGAGTCTTTTATAGGAAAATGCTACAGCAAAAACATGTTGGTTCAGTCTTTTTCTTGTGCCTCTGGATAACTAGTGTTTGTTTTAATTATTTATATGACTTTTTATTGAGATTCTTCTCTAGTTAACTTCAGCTTTTTGCCTTTGTTTTATTAATATTTTAGACTTCGTTCATGGGGATCTCATTTGCTTGCTGATCTGATTTTTGCTTCTTTTTGTCTTGTTGCATTGATAAATTATGAGATTTTTAAAACTTTAATCTGTAACTAACTGGCTTAGGGAAATTTAAAATGTTTATTGTGTGTATGTTTTAGTGTATTTTTTCCTCTGCTGTAAGAAACATGAAGACTGCCCAGCATCAGTTTTTTTGTTTGTGAATTTCAGTTCTTAGTGTATGCATAAATGCATGAATAAATTGATACATATCAAAGGTTTGTCAGGATAAGGCAGAACACGTAATACTTTCCTTCTTTACGTAGAATTGTTATCACTACCAACAGTGTCTTCATTTTCCATATTTATATGTTACAGTCTAAGCAGAAAGCAACAGCATTGTGAACCAAACCTTCGGTCTACTTCCAGAGAACAGGAAATCTGGAAATCAAAGTGGAAAACGATTCTTGGCCAGTGTCCTTTAAATTTAATCTTGAAAGATGATCTAGTAAGTAGTGTTCATTTTATCTGATTCTGAGAAAGGGAGAAGGGTGAAGGTGAGAGAGGATGTAGGTCTAAACTAGTGTGTTCTGTTGCAACACTTCAGCTTTATATGTAAGGTTAGAGGACTCACATAGTGCCATATACCTGATTCTGCTTTAAGAAGTAGTGTTTCTTAAAGAAAATACATTTGACTTCATGACCTCTAATGTACCCACTGGAGATGTTGAGATGGTAGATTGGCATAAGAGTGAGCAGATTGGGTTTTTTTTGTTTCTGTCCATCTGCCTGTGGAAGCTGAGCATTTGTATGTTCAGTCTGAATATTTGCTGATTTCTGCTTTCCCCTTTTAAAGCAATGTACTTGATGAATGACTAATAATTTCCATTTTGACACTCGTGCTGACAGAGGTTATACCCTGGTGTAGCTACCCAGCAGAAAGAGGAGCAACTTCATGTTGAGTCTGACAGCTGTTTTGCAGAAATGATGTTTTAAATAACTGTCTGTTAATTGCTGTTGATAAACTGACTTTTTCTGCCTGCTTATGTAACTTTTTCTTTTCCTTTTGAAAGCAACTTTTGAAAGCTTCATCACTCCAGTCTTTTAGTTCTTCAGATGAAGATGAAGACGGTGTCTTTTGTCAGTCATTTTCAGGTGGGTGAACAGGAGAAGCTTCTTTTCCTTCTCCCTCACTGCCACAATTGTTAAAAGTTTTGTGGAGTCAGAAAGGCTCCCTTCTTGCATTTGCAGGTGGTCTTTGATAGTTTGTGGTAATTGGTTCTGAATGACTCTGCCAAAGTTGTCTTTCATTTTCCAACTTTGTATTGTCTTGGATATTCTTTGAAGCTTGGCAAAAACCCAGTGCTAAGCTGTTTGATATTTTGTTGTTCTTGCACAAAGGATGTTGAGACAGATGTCCGTGTACAAAGGTTTATTCATGGATTCTAGAGAATACATTCAGGTTGGAGGAGTAATAAAGAGAGAAAGAAGGTAAAACTTTTCCTATTGACCATCTAGGAAAAGAAATTGAAGGTGTCCTCCCAGGTAGCTGTCTGTCCCTGGTGCATTCTGAAACACTTTATTCTGTAGTAACCATGCCATTTGATCAAGACTTCACTTGATCTGTGTTGGTTGCATTTAGTCGTTAGGTTAACAGTGTTGGTCACAGCTCACTTTGATCAGGCATAGTTGCACATGCTAATTGGCTGATGATCTGATGATATTTTACTTATTGACCAAGTCCTGACTGTCACTAGTACAGAGTTACAAGTTAAAACCTATAAAGCAAGGAGGAAGACTGCTTGAATCATGTCATTTGCAGTCCCTCTTAGGAAAAATGGTATAGCAGACATGTATTGGCATTTCAAGATTCTAAACAATGGCGGGAAGATCCTTTTGGTTACAAAGATGAAAGTACTGCTCCAGCCATCTGAATATATGTGGGTATAAGGCTAGAAGCTGCAGAGGAAAGGCTACAGAATTTATTTTGGAACATAGTTTGCCTTTAAAAATTTAAAATGTTGAAGCACTGTACAATGATGCTGTGAGCTGGTAGAATCAGAAAGCTTGAGACAAAGTGACATTCTCTACTCTGTGGTTGAGATGCATTATTAGAGAATACTAAGAAAACTTAACTTCTGCCTGTTAATAGGGTCAACTCCAAAAGGAAAATACTGACCTCACCTAACTGCTGGAAGTGAGCTTGGATTTTAGATACGTTGTTGAGTTGAATGTGACAGGAAATGCCATTTGTGCCTGCAGAAACTGAAATTTAAGATTAGTAGATATCTACTGAGGTTAAACTTCGGCTGTGTTTACCCAATATGCCAGAGTTAGTACATTGTTCTAGACAGTCTGTGACTGAGGTATGTGTACCTCCAATAATATTCAAAACATCTACTTCTGTAACATTTACTTACGCAAAGCTTCACCTTGCTTGAACTGAGGCAGCAAGAGGAATGAGTATATCCACAGAGATACTTATTGATTAATGCAGCTGAGGTAAAGGTGGGTGGAATTGTGCTTTGTGGAATTGATTTGCCACACAATTGAGGTGTATGGGGAGAGGAGGGGATGATGATGTGTCTGGGATTGTAGTTTGGAGGATGGTAGAAAGTCTGATTGATATCTGCAGGGCAGCAGATAGAATCATGCTTCTTGAACACGTGCTCAGGAACAATAGAAAGTGGTGCTGGCTGCTGGGGGCATCTGTGGCTACAGGTACTGCCTGACCAAAAGAATTGATAGTAGTATCCTTCTTATGTGTTATTTTTCTTGAAGTGTCCATAAAATCCATCCAGTGAGTAATCTATAGAAGTAGTGTGAGTGAGCTGTGTCATGTGGGAAGCCTAAGTGAAGAAAATTGAAGCAATACTAAAACTTTTGAGTTGCTTTTCTAGATAATTATGACTCTTGTCATGAAGAATGCCATGGGAAGAATGATGGGGCTTTGGAAGACATGAAGGATACAGCATTAGTACCCTCGAGATGGTATGCTTAATGGGAATTTGATAAAAAAGCAGTAGAAAAAGTAGAAGTTTACTTATTGAACTTAAATATTTTGCATCTCTTGAGTCTTAGTGGAATATTTTAGTAGCCCACTCCTTACATCACAACAATTTGTTTTAGCAGTATAGTCCTAAAGTAACTACTTCATTCTCCAGCTCATGACAGATTGATCAATTGGTTGCTGCTGAGCAGGAGGAACAGCAGTCAAATTCAAAGTTTTTTTATTGCTTTTTAACTTCATTCTAAGATTCAAGAGATAGACAGAGAGAACAGGAACTTCTATTTCTCAGGGTAAACGTTCTCTACAAGACTTTGTTCATTGCTCTTCTTGAGTTACAGTCGCATTTTTCTGTAGCTACTCTTGCTACATTACCAGCAAAGGGTTAAACACAGAACAATGGTATCCGAGAAAGTTTTTGCCTTTTGTCATTTGCTTAGTCCAGGAATATTTCATGACCTTTTGAATAATGCTGTCTTTCATAATATGACTCGTACAAATGCTTCAGCGTTGCCTACTAAGAGACCAAGGGAGTTAGCAAATGCTATCCATTCTTAGACATCAGTAGATGTAGTTGCATATAAATCTCAGAGGCTGTCAGAGTAGTTAACAGTTGAGTCCTGGGTTTCTTCCAGTGACTTCATGCAGCATGGGCGTTTGTCTGCTTCTGAGGCTACGGACAGGTAACATCAAAAACACTTAAAGGTGTGCTTTTCCTAGCAAGTGAGGACTGTGCAGTTTTGAGAGCTATGCAATTGGCACGAAACTTACCAGAAGTGATAATAAAGTTTTTGGTAGCAGGTGATGGTTAAATATCAGCAAGTTTATATAGGAACACACCTGTGTATGCCAGAAATGCTTCAGACAAAGACTACATAGGAAAAAGAATGTTGTCAAGTCTGCAGAAGACTTTCCAGTTATCTTTTATAGCAGAATATAGAAGACTTGTTTACAAGTGTATTGAAAAATGTATTATTTTTCTGTGTGCTAATCAATAGCAGAGTTTATTATTTCTGGGAGGCTGATACACAACTAGAGCTAAAGCTGCTCTAATTGTCACACTGTTCTCCCTATAGTAAAAATTGCTTTCTGATGACCGGGACGAATTGAGGGAAATCGTAACGGACAGATACGGAGCACACAATATGTAACAGCCTACTAAGATTTGCATTTGAGTTGTTTAATTAGTCTCTAAAATTATTGGGTTTTTTGGTCTAGTGACTTCTTCTCTCCCTTCTTGAGATGCTCATCAGTGCCGTCGTCATCAGAAGCATCTGAAAATGGAGACCTGTTAATTGAAAATGTAACTTTCTATCTTTGAAATAAGCCAAACCTATGACATGTCCTTTTTATATTGGTTGAAACTTAGACTTTGTGGAAAAGGGTTTTGGGGGTTGTTTTTGGGGAGCTTTGCTTTGTTCTGTGAGGTTTGGGGGGATTTTTTTTGTTGTTGTTTTTTGAGCAATATTTTTCCACATTTGAGTTAGTCTGGCAAAATCGTAAAAGCTAACTCTCAGTAACTTCATTAAGTTTTAGGAAAGAACAGTAGGAAGGAGATGCCCTTTTATCTGACTTCCTGTATAACATAGTGTGTGACTGATTACCTCTTTGCTGAAAGTCTTTTTGGTGTAAGCAGTGGTCAGACTTCGTTTCTTTAAGTTGTAAATGAAATTTAAGGGTTAAAATGGTGTAAAAGCAACTTGGATGTACAGTTGTCCATTGCACAACTGTTCACTGTCCTGTGGTCAAGGCAGTTGCAAATGAGTCATCTGTGTTGTATGTTACACCTATCCTAGTCACTACTTAGGTCCTACTTTGAATACAGTTGTAAAAATATTTTGTATTTAGTTAGAATTTAAGACTGAAATAGTTTTGTTGACTTAATACTGGGGACATTGCAGTTCAGAATTTTTACAGTTGTTCATGCTAATATCCTTGCTTGATTTTAAAATTACTAATAATTCCTATGTATTCCTGTAGAACTTGCATACTTGTGTGGGAGATAAAAAATCTGCACCTCCTAAAATCTTAAAAAATGGAAAGGAAGAATTCCCCTCTTCAGAAATGGAGGAGAATGCAGGTGAAAATGTTACCCAGCCAAAGTCTCCTGTGAAAAAAGATAACCTTCTTGAGAAAGCCAGAGATGAACTGGCAGAAGAGGTTAGTAATTTTGTTTTGTTTTTAAGTAAATGATCACTAAGTTCAGGCAACAAACCACTAATCATAACAAAAAATGTCTCTTGTAATCCACATACATTGAAAGTTACCTTTTTCTGCTAGATAGTTATCAGAGTCACGGAATTTTAGAGTGGACTGATAAAGTACACATTGAAAGCATGAAGTTTGTGCAGGTATTATACTTAAAAATCAAGGTGAAGTGAATAGCATGTTCAGTAGAATCATAGTATGATTACACTTCAGTCTGTGAAGTACACTGCATATATTCAGAAACAAAAATAACTGTTGAATTCCTTAGTTATATAGATTAAGTATTTAACAGGGACTTGGTAATTTTAAGCAGGAATCTTAAGTATTTTTCCTTAAAGGTATTGTATTTAATATTTGACTGAGGAGTTCCTTCACAAGAGTTACTGTAAAATGTGCCACATCTTACTTACTTGGTAATAATAGGCAAA
>VWZS01005568.1:0-35916 GCA_013397075.1 Rhabdornis inornatus
GCGTCAACTTACTACATACATGTTGACATAAATAGATTTCTTAGAAGTACATCTATATCTATAGTAGATCATCTATAAAAATCCAATCATTTTAATGAGCATAAACAGTGACAAGATTATGAAGCTGGAATAATTGATCAGTTGAAAATTGGTCAGGAATTGCCAACCTGTTTTTGGATTATAAATAAATAAAATTTTCCCTTTTTGAGTGGAGGGGTATTTCCTTAAATTATTGCTCCTATTTCTGCTCCTTTCTTCTCCAACTTCCTCTGGAACTTCAGTAAATCCCATTTCATCCATGGACATTTGGCTTTTAAAAGTATCTAAGTGAAATCACTGAGTCACAAACTTGCACTGTTGTTTGACCATGCTCAGGGTGAAAAACTGCTTTCGTGTGTTCAGGTAGAATTTCTGTGTTTTGATTTGCTGATACTGCCTCTTGCCCTTCCACTAGGCACTAATGTGGAATGTCTGGCTATGTTACTTTTTATTGCCCTGAGGCTTCCCAGACTGAACAATTCCAGGTCTCTTAGCCTCTCATCACACGTCCTCATTCGCTTCTCAATGTTTTGGCAAAGCAAATTGCATTTCTAATGGCGTTTTTGTATTTATTTTCTAAAGGTCTGGCTTTGTGTTTGTTATCATCATGGCAAAATAATTTTCAAAAGATAGATGAATGACTCTTTAGTTTGAAATTAAGGCATATCCCTAGCTCATTTATTAGATTGTTGTCTTTATCCTTTTTCTTCTTCTAAAAATATTATCAATATTATACTCATCTATTTTAGTACTGATATCTCTACTTATTTTTTTTTGAGGTATTCCAGAAGCTGTTACAAAATAAAGCACTAATATTGTTGTCCATAAAATGTTCCAAAACTGTAAAATTTTCATTATTGTTTTTATTCTGAATTTTCTCTTTTTCTACTTTCAAATATGAAATTCCTAAGTTTGGAATAATATGACTGTTGCCTTTTTGTTGAATTGACTTATACAAAGTTCTAAGTATATCTATGATCACAATTTTAACTTCTCTTATTACAAGAAGTTGAGATTAAGGAAAGCAGTTTAGGAAAAATCGCAAGCCAATGCTGTATCTTTGACAGGATAGTTGGTACTTTTCAAACTAGCACCTTGAAACTGGAACACAGAAAGCTCAATGCTGACTGATTTCCTATTGTCCAAAAATGTCTTAAGTTCATTTCTTCCATGTTAGAAGAAAACACTTCCACTCTTGGATAGGCTTTTTTGTTGTTTTCCTTTGTTACTCAGAAAGTCTGAACAATGAAATACAGTAATTTACCTTTGGTTCTGTCAGTTATGAATTGGGAAGAAGACACTGTTCAGTAATGAGCCTGCCTCAGAATGTGAACTCACCAGGTACCGGTCACTAAAGAGCATGACAGCAGGATGTCCTTCGGGGACAGCTCAGATGGATGCAGTATGAGTTAATGAAAAGAGGAATGAGAAAGGGATGTGATTGCTGGAAAGACGAAGAAATATTTCATGTTCTCACCAAATAACTGGTTTGCTTATTATTCATTTGAACTTCTTAATAGTGGTCAATTTGCCTTCTCCTCACAGTTTTCTACTTTCAGTGTACAGTAATTAACTTTTACGCGAGAGAAGTTTCTGTGCTGAATGCATACCCAGTGAATGTATATACCCTTCGTTATTATTTTTTCACTGTGTATTTCAAAGTAAGGTAAAATAAAGTAAAAAAGAAAAAAAAAAAACAAACAGCCACAACCAACAAAAAGAAAAAACAGTTTTAATAAGGAAGGGTATTTGACAAAATTAAAAGCAGACTTTAATACGCAGATTAAAAAAAAAATCGGGCTACTATCTGCCTGAGAAATAGCCTTGAAGAACTGTTTTATGTGATTGATGATTCAGTTGATCCTTATATCTAAAAAACATTTCTTTTTTTGTGCTAATGAAAGAAAAAAAACCAAACAAACAGTTTCCAAGCCACATCTTGGGCTTTTTTACCACTTACCACTTTTGGCAAATTTAGGTATTTGTGTAATTAGAATTTTTGTTGATACAGTTTATTTGAAACTCATTACTTACAGCTGTAGGACACAATCTACATTACAAGAAAAATAAGTGATTATAATGAAGAATTTTCAACTACTATGAAATGTAATACTTAAAAATGGGTTCTTTCAATGCTTGAGTGACAAAATATGTTTCCTTCTCCAACTTTTGGGACAAGACAGTACCAATTTACCAATACTTCTGTGGAAAAAAAGCACATCTTCACTGTGCCTTATTACTGAATATAGATGAATTTGAGAGCAGGAAATGTTTTCCCATCCCCCTCTAGACCCCACCATGTTAATAAATAACTAAAATTAAATAACTAATATTACAGATGAACTAAGCATCCCCTACTAGACCAGCTTCACTAAACTTAATTACAAATTCTATATTTGCAAATGTGAAATATATCTGCATTGAAAACATGACATCTATATAGGGAATACAATGTTCTTCAGCCAATATCCAAATTGTTTTTTATATATTTGAATTTCTGTACTGTGAATCACAAATGGGTTGGCTCCACTGCCTATGTTACTAATGTGAACTCTCTTATTAAGTCAAGCTAATTTAGGAACATTTGTCCAACAGCCTTTTGGGATAAGCATGAATTGGGATTTCCAGTACTATATACTATGCTCTACAAATAATTCCAGCATATAATCTATTAAATATTCTATTATGGATACTCCTTTCCCTCCAGTACTACTGATATCAGGATGACAAAGGAGCACTAATGACTTCATAGTTAAAATTTACCCAATAGATTTTTCAGTTCCTTACTTAAAGTTAGCTTCAGTGTGACTGGAAAATGCATAAGGAAAAGAAAACTGAAATACAGTTGTTGGTTTGGTTTTTTTTAATGTATCAGTGTTGAGACTGTGCTGGATATTAGCCTGCCAGTCTCCATTTAAAACTTTTATTCGTGTTGCAGACAACTTCAGTAAAGTTGCTGCTAATATTTGGAATAATACAGCCTTTTTTGTTATTGGTGTCCAGTATTTTTATGCTCCCCTAAGGAGAATCAGGAATATAGCTACAATGCTATGCAGTGGTATGTGCAGGAAAAGAGAGAAGGAATACTCTAAAAACCTCTCCTTCCTGCTGATTCCCCTCAGATGGAAGAATATGCACAGTTTTCTGCTAGAGACTTAGTATAAAAAGCAGTCCTGATTTTTCTTTATAAATTGCAATCCTTTTAGTGCTTGCTTTAGTTTATTGTTCCCTGAACTTTTTGTTTCCATCTTCATTCACACAATTTTGTCTTTTAATTGGTCTTCTGATTGCTGTGCTAGAGTTAGTAGAACCTGCAGCTGGCTAGATGTTTCTCACTTTAGATGGACAACCAAGTCAACATGAGAAAGTTAAAGAGAACAGAGAAAAGTGGCAAAGATGACAATAGGTAGAGATAAAAGCCAAGGAAAAAAAGAGAAAAAGCAATAAGCTGAAGAAACAAAAGAAGTAGCAAATTTTGTTTCAGATGAATAAAGGGGCATGTCATTTTGGAAATATTTGCCAGTATTTCTGGGTATTTTAAAAACAAAAAGTTTCAGATGAACAGGATTGACATTGGAAATGAAGGAAAAATCCAAGAGATATTTCAAGCTCTTGATTTACACCTGGTCAAACATAGGATAAAACCTAAACAATATCAGCAAAAAGAAACGCTAGTCTGCTTGTTCCTGGAAAACACCTGCCTTCTTGTACGTGGGCTTTTCCTAGAAGTCTTTTCTCCCCTAAAACAGCAGGAGGCTTGGTTAGTTTTTTTTTTTCAGGAAAGGTGGTTTTTGTTGTTTCTGTTGTTTAATTTTCAAAAGGACTATCTTGTTGAAGGTGCTAAGTACATTCTGGTGAAAGTAAGTTAATGATTATGAAATGCTTGCTAGCAAAAATCTCTGATAGTTCATTATCTGTTTTCTACTATCAGTCTCAATATGGATATCACCTTGTGTTCTTCACACACAACCCGATAAATTTAACCAAATAGTAAGATAGAAGAATAAGATTTATTTACTGAAAAATATAAGTCTCTTTTTCTGCCCTCAGGTTTTAAATTGGTGTATAAGTTTCAATGAAAGTATTCTTTTTCCAGACCTGTGAAAGAAAAAATCTGTTCCCATAAATGTAAAGCTACAATATACAGGTGTCAAATATACATTCTAGAAGTTAAGCTTGAATTTTAAATATCTTGTTTTACAAGCCTTTTTTCTTATAAATTGAATTTTCTTGGGGATTTTAACACCCCTAAGGTTTTGAGTTTTGCATATTTTTCCATTATCTAGTTATTTCCAACTACAAAGATGGAAGTTGTCTATAAAATATTCTGCAGGACTAGTTCACGTACACCAATATTCTTTTTTCCTCAAAACTGAAAGCTTCCCTCTGTTTTCCACTATAATCAGAGTAGCTGTAATCCTCAAGCTCAGAGTATTGCTCTTTAAGGTCTGCCAGTTGGTTGATGATATCACCAGGGTATATACCACAGAAGTGCTATTGCTAGTGCTTCAGCAGTCTTTGCCTGAAATATATCAACAAAATCTAATTTTGTGTATTTATTGTTCCAGGTCGATGTCAATTGTCTAATGATTGCATACAGTACACAGGAGCCCAGGTGACAGTGTTCAAACAAATGAAGCAAAATGGGATGTCAAAGCTAAGCGTTTTCTTACTTTGACATTCCAGAGTCATAAAAAGCTTTCTAATCCAGAATGGCTGTGAGATTATTGTCAAAATAAAACCTAGAACAAAAATGAGATACACGTAAGAATGACCTATGGATTTATCCCAAGGTGATCTTTTCTTCTCCCTCAGGTTCCCCACTCTCTGAAATACTGATTCTAACTGCAGCCAGTGTAGCTTAGGAATAGGATATGATTTTAACAGCTGGTTCCACTGAATTAAATTAAATCATTACCAGTTCAGCCCTTCTTTAGGCCGTGTTTTCATCGTGTTTTATAACTATGTAGGACAGTTCCTGTCAGCACTGATTCAAACACTGAGTAGTAATCTGACTTTTATATCCCTTTTCTAGAGCAAAGTGTCCTGAAAAATGTGTTAGACCATAATAGGAGCAACTCAGAGTCTTAAAAATATATTTTTTAATTTCTTTGTATATCAGGTAGCACAGAACTATTTATTTCCCTTTTACATTCTGTAGAAGAATTATATGTAATATTACCTTTCATACAAAATAGGTATAAACGTAGCATAATTCTAGAAGAGATGGGCATAACTTTTAAATTTAAATGATGAAAAATGCCATGTGGATCAGTTTTTGAACTCGTGTATGATGATTATAATGAGTATAATGAGTATAAACAGAAGACCCTGTACTGTGATATTTTAGAGGGCCATAAGACTGATTTTCTAAATCTTTCATTAAGAACTGGGGTATGAACTTTTCTAGTTGAAAACTCTTCAAGAACTTTCTGAATGAAACATTTTTGCATGATTTTGACCCAGTGTGGTCCCTTTCAACATCAACCAGCCTTTGATTCTGTGATCACAGCATCCATAATAAAATATTCACCTTTTCCTTTGACTCTCTTTAGATTACACACAAGGAAAGATTACTACCTTCCTGCTTCTGTAATCAATTAATGCATTCCTGATGGGTTTATCCAGCTGATGAATGAACCAAGAAGCAATCTGCCTTCCCAGCTAAGAATGAATTTAGGAAAACTTTCTCAAGGACTTGAAATGGGACAGGATATCACAGCTGTGTTCCAATGTCCATTGATACTTTCTCCACTCCATGGAGGATATTTCTGTATTAATCAAGTCTTTTCTTAGTTAGTAAGTCCAAATTTTGGTTAGTCTTAAAGTATAATATGATTATCTCATATGCAGGGCTCTCTTCCCTGAGAGATTGACTTCCCTGAGTGTTATGAATTTTATCCTTTGCGGTCTGCTATTTATCTGCCTAGTTACAGTTTTTTCTTTGGGGATATACTTACCCTGTAAACCCCTCCAAACATTATCTCTTTAATGCTTTCAGCATAGTTATAACTGTTTATGGCAACATGTTATTGTATACACCAGAGTACAGCTGAAAACAGATATGCCACTTTGGCTTTGGACTAACAGATCATTTCTCTTTTATTACCACAGTGTCTCATTTTCCTGGCAGGAACTACTATGAGAATACATGAAGAGGCAAATAGTGCTAAGTCCTTTTTACCTGTACTATTTAGCTGCAGAGCTGAATCTACTGCATTTCTTGCATCTTTCCAATCCACATTCTCTTTGTTCTGGTCATTCCACTATATTTACTCCCTATGTTATTTTTGCTAGATTTTCAAATTGAATTTCATTGGAAGAGGTAATTTTTTGTTATTATTGGTATTTTGCTTTTTCAATCATATCAATAAAGCTATCCATCCTTGCTAAGGATTCCATTGAAGCCTCTTTTTATTTAATTTTATTTTATTTTGTATTTCAGTAAAAAATTCATTTTTTGTCAAAGACCTGCTTATTAACTTGAAATAGAAACACTGATATTTCAGTCATGGATCAGAAGACTCCTAAAATTTTATTTTTTTTATCCTGTTTATTCAGCAAGTCTCAGAGGCTTTGAATTTTACACAAAGCACAGGCATCATCAGTATATAATATATATTTTCTTAATCTGACTTTTAAGCCCAAAAATTTTAAGCATCATGGCAGAACAAGCTGTTTGAAGGAAATCCATCATGTTTAATGAATTAATATTAACTGTCCCTGAATAACCAAGGTACTTGCTGGTGCTGTGGAAACTCTGCTTACAGTGTTGTCAGTTAAGTACTGACAATATCTGACAAGGTAGCTGAAGTGTTAAAATGATTTCGTAAATTAAAAGTTTTTATCTAGGCCTACAAACTGGGTGGGAAAGAAGACTAAGCTCAAAATCACATTGAGAAGGAAAATAAGTTTTAATTTTCATAATTTTCAAACTCTTTACTGCTTGTCACTGAGAATCTCCCTCACATATTCCTTGCCTTTCAGTCCTGTGTTATCACCCTTTGTTTGTTTCGGTTTGGTTTCTTTTCTTATACTTTTGGCTTCTTTTTAACAAGTTGCATGGTGGTCCCCTATCCTTTGTCACATTTCCTCTCTCTTATTTTCAAACATGACCCTTCCTGTCACAGTGAAGGGCAACCTCAATGAAAACAAAAGATTTTACTAGAAAACTTGGCTTTTCTTTACTTTTTTTTTCCTCATCTCTCATCTAATCTTTTATGTCCCTTTTCCACTGTTTAAGGAAATGAATATTCTTTAATTATATAGGAAAATGGCTCCACTAAAGCCAATTTTTATTAACTACCAAATAAAATTGTTGTTTGTGATTGACATGGGGAATTCTCGTTGGAATGCTAATATGCCCTGGAAAAAAATAGTCTTAAATGATAACCTCATGTGTAAAGCTACAATAATCTGTCGAGAAAGAAAGAAGATGTGCTTATTTCCTCCTTGCTAACTGATGATGACTTAATTGTTTTGGGAGTTTTTGTAAATAGCATTCCAACTTACAAAAAACTTCTCTAAGACAGGCATGATTATACACAGAGACCAGGGATCTCTGTAGGAAATAAAAAATTAGTTTTTCTATAATCAGAATTAAAGGGATTAAATAGAAGATAACATTGCATAAGCCTGTGAAATTCTGTTTCCCACTTTAGTTTGTTGGATTTGACTTTCTTTAATCTCTCAGGCTGCTATTTCTATCAATAAAAGTGCTGGAAGCTGTCAATTTTAAATAATTTATACACGATTCGGCTACATTTAAAATAAATTTTCTGATGTACTGCAATGGAAATTTGTGAGTTTGCCTTGTTAAAACTCGTATAGTGGCTATTAAGGGCACATTAGAGAGCTATATTGTACAGTCTGCAAAATCTAAATGCTGTATCCTGTCACTGCAAGAAGGCTTAGGCCAGATTTTTAATAGCCCAGTGGTGACAGTGCATATGCATCTAAGGACAATGCACATGCAAAAGAAGCTAATTAACATCAAACACTAATTAGTCCCTCAGTATTTAGCAATGAAGTATCAGCAGCTGTCGTAGATGCCATATGCTAATTAGCATTAATAAACTTCAGAAATAATTGTCTCCATTGTTCTGTGTCATAATACTCCCTCTAATTATACTTTGGAGAGCTTTGCCTATAAATGGTAGCAAGCATTGCATTGCAATGCTTGAAGTTTAATGAGCAATTTATGGCAACTTGTGGCAATAAAAAAAAGGATCTATATTGGAAAAAATATTAATATCAATTTTATAAGTCTATAATTAATGTGTTGCTTTCTAACTGTGTTTAGAAATTATGTGAGATGGGAGTGAGATTATTTTTTTATTCTGCATGCTGCAATGTATACAGCAAAAGAATAAAAAATGTGATGTCTTAGTGTAATAGAATTGATTTACTGTCTTTGCATGCAAATTCTCCAAAACAACAGCTTTATATCTCTTGCAAAAGCGTGTGAGCTGTTATACTGGAGTGTTTATACTCAACTCTTGGTCTTTATGGTTGTTCAGAATTCCATTTCATCTAATAGTGGGGGAAAAACAAGAATTATTTTTGTTTTTTCTTATCAATAATGCATTATCTGCTATGGATGTTTTTCCACAGATTTTTTTTCATCACTGAAAAGCTGCATGATTGTTAGCTTTCTTCACTGTGTAGTAGGTTATTTTGTTGTGGTTGGTTGTTTTAGGTTTTTTGTTTGTTTGTTTGTTTTCATCAGAATCCCAGCAAAATCAATAGGAGACACAAGTTTAATAATCTCAGACTCTGGAGATCCATTTGGACTTCCCTGAATACTTGTGATGACCATTGTTAAAGACATCCAGCACTGCATTACAAGAACTGTAATTTTCCATGAAATTATCCCTTTACACACACACTGCTCAATGTCTATATCTCCTGGTTTAAAGGATGTCAATAAATCTAAGCCATTCAAATATAGCAAGCATATCTAATATTTGAGCACATCTCCCACCAGGAAGTCCCAATGGGATGAAAATAGAAAAGCATGAAAGGGCACATAACCAACTACTGAAGCAGGCAAACCAACACCCCACTGCTAAAGGGACTGAACACAGTTGCACTATTTCATAACTGAGCTCTGTCTAACTCAGCTTAGTTTGACAGGAGATAGAAACATCTCTGTTGGAAACAGAGAATATTGCTGTTCTACTCTTTACTGATTTGTTTTAAAAATTACCCACCTTCCTTCAATAGTTTTTTAGAAATATACAGGATGAAAGGAGGGTAGAGGAGTTATAGAAGCAATTAAAAGGAAAATTAAAAAAAGCAATTGATAAATCCATTAGTGTTTAACAGTCTGATCTGAAATTGCAATTGTTGGAGACCGTGACAGACTTTGTAAAAGATGATTTCCTCCAAGGAAAGGGATCATTAGCTCACAGAAACGACTAATGTTAAGAGGGATTATTAGTCTATTATTTCTATCAGTGCAGAACCTAAGTATGAAGATTTCACCCACTGCATTAATGCCTATAAAACAAGTGAATTGTGGATGAAAGAGTGCATATGCTTAGGATAAGTACATGTTCATATGAAAGCGTGCCATTTAACTTTTGCAGATGGAATGGGTTCGAGGAAAAAATTCAGTTATTGGTTGTGTTTGGACATGAAATTTATGGTTAAGAGCAGCTGAAAACTCTATAAAAAAGCAAATGCACTTTTCTTACAGAAATAATAATTCAGTTGTTAATAACGCAGAAAGAGGTCAAAGTTCTGGAACCTGAGGTTTGACCCTGTAAACTAGTTTCTCTGCCATAATTTGAAGAAATTTTTTTTCCAGTTTACAATGATACTTGATTTCATATTTTCTCCAATTTTAAAACCATTTATTTGTTTCTGTATAGCTGTGAGAAAGAAAGGAAAGAAAGGAAAGAAAGGAAAGAGAAAGAAAGAAAGAAAGAAAGAAAGAAAGAAAGAAAGAAAGAAAGAAAGAAAGAAAGAAAGAAAGAAAGAAAAAGAAAGAAAGAAAAAGAAAGGAAGGAAACCTATCCATTTTAAAGAAAGCTAAGGCCATAATTATTTACATGTAAACTTTGTTACAATGTGTTAACAGTATGTCCATCAAATTAAGTAAATTGCATATATTTATTCATGTTCACCTGCAGGAACAAATCAATAAGAAAAAATATCTTAATAAACACTTTTTTACATCTAAATAAGGAGTAGCTTCCTTTATATCTTAAGAAATTTTCTTTAGAAATAACTGTTTTACTGTGGCTTTGAAACGTCAAAAATAAAAACTATCTTTCAGAAAATGTCTTATTTATTCAGACCTGAAGGGGTTTCTTCCAGTAGTTTATACTTCAGTTTGTACTAACGAGGTGATTTATGCATTTGTACTGTATTTTATCCTTTATCAAAAGTTTAATGCAATCAGTTTGGGGTTTTGTTTCCATAAAAAGCCCCAGGGCTTTTGATAAAGCTTTTAAATGGAAACATTTCTACCTTTACTGTTTATCAAGGTTTTATGGCAGAAGTGAATATATTATGTAGGTAGTTGATTTAGATGTAACGTAAGTTTTCTCATTTTTTTATTAACAAGATTATCTTCTCCTCAAAAGTTGATGTTTCCTTTTACCGTAAGATGTATCACAATGCAACATTTTTTTCTTGAATGTAAACATATTAAAAATATGAATGGATAATTCAGTGCTTCAATTTTACCATCACTAGAATATATAAAATCTTGACAGTATCTAAGATTTCCATTAGCAAATGGACTGCTTAACTTCTCATTTCTGCTATGCATCAGAAACCTAAGACATCTCATAAATGTGGACAAGGTGGACTACTCCCAACAGAAAAGATGGTATTGAACCACACTAGGGAAGGATCAAAATATACTTTAAGTTCTGTAGATTTTTGGTGAGGGAGCAGTATAAAAATAAAAATACTTTTAAAAAAATCTTTAAACATTTCGTAGGCCCCAGTACAGTGATATATTTAATGAGAAGCATGCTTGAAAGTATATCAAATACCCCTGTTTAGACTTTTCATATGTTTCTTTTCTTCAGACTACTTACATACCTATGTGGGTGACAGTCTGATCTGAGGTACATTCTGGCTGTCTGAACTCCTGAGCAATAGTGGCACCTTTTCTTCACTGCTCACAGGACAGATGAGGTCCACCCATTTTTTTCCCTCTAGTTGTTACTTCAAGTGGCTAACAACATTTTCTAGTCTTGTCTTCACGGAATTTTGGACTTTGTCTCCATTAGCAAACAGTGACATGCTCTGGGAACACATTTGTATAGTGAAATAATGGTTATTTCCTCTACTGTAAGCATATCCACACTTTGAACTTTGCAGGAAGCTCAGCATCAGACAAGATGAGGGGTGGCATACCCAGCCCCATGCCTACTATGGCCTCTGGGAGTGTGGTTCTGCACCCTGTCTTCTACTCTGGTTAGACAAAGAAAGCAGTTTGTGCAGACCAAAGTGATCTATGGTGTAAACCAAAGCAGAGGGACAGTTGAGAAGTTTAGCTGGAGGAGACACCTCAATCAAAATGAGAAATGCAATGCCAATGCACTCTAAGAGTCTGCAAGTCTGACCTGTTTTCTATTGCTCTCTACTGTGTTAACATGATCTATACCTAGAAGTCAGAGCACTTTGCACATATGAAAATTATGAAATATTAATTCTTCTGTTAATTTCAGATAATCTTTATCATATTTATTCCTAACCATTGGAAACTTAGGACAGAGAAACTTCACCTTTCTGGACTTCAGTGGGAAATCAGTTCCATATTGTACCAATTTCATCTCAAGGGATTAACAGTTAATCCTGAGCATGCCCACAGTGGCATAAGTAGTTTCATTTTCCTTCTTTTGAAGAATATTTTGACAGTTTAGGCTATCATCTACTTGCTTCTCCACAATTATCAGATATTACCATTTCTGGTGATAAGACTCTGGATCTGATACTGCTAGGTCACTATCAAAAGTTCCTTCAACATTCTGTGAAGTGAAAAAATTAAAATGTGAAAGATCGATAATGTCAAAGTTAAACCAGACACCCTCGATGACAGGGACAGCAAGACAGATCCTGGGAATAAGGACAGAACCTACAAGGTCCAAGGCCATAGCCAGCCTTAGAACAGACAAGAGGCATATGAAGGAAGACATTTCTTATATTCAATGCTACTAATACAAAACTTAACATTGTTAACTAAATAACAGTGTTATTAAACCCTTCAGGTTTGTACAGGTATTTTCACAATATTTCTTCTTCTTTTCTTTTTTTTTTTTTTTTGGAACAAGACTCACATGTATTTTATTTGTATGTTAGCTAAAACAATGCATTTAATAGATATGTTGTCGAGTGTGAATTATTATATCCACTTCCTTAAATCTTAGTTTTGTTTACTTAATCTATAAAATGAAATATAAACATTTAAATTTAGTAAAAGAAATAGCAGATGCTTTTCACATATGGAAGAGGTGATTTATACCCACGACACATTCAATATGTTCATTTTTGTTAATTGCAGTGGATGTTCTCAGAAGCCAAGTATCTCTCCTACCAGGCATTGTACAAATGTAACAGGCTTGAACTAATATTGACTTAATCATATGTATTCATAAAATGATTGCTTTTTTGTATTGATTCAGAGTCATTGAGCTGCTTAGATTTTAGGTAAAGAGACATTTTATCAGAGTGATAAGCCCCAACACCTATTTCTACTGCTGTTCCGCTACGCACCTGTGAATTCATATTCAGATTCAGAAAGCACTCCTTTTGCAATTTCACAAAATTTGTATTGAATTCACCATTAGCCTCCTAAACTGAGATAAAAGTCACTGGCAATTTCTTGCTCATGTCATACCCCAGTCTGGCTTCAATCAGCTCACCACCTCACCTTTGCATCACTTGTGTTGGGTGCTCCATACAGAAGAGTTCAGTTGCTGAAATATCATGACCATCTAGATCTACACAAATTACCTATCTTACACTTTTAGAGTTTCTTCTCAAGCTCTGCTTTTTCAGAATCTTAAAGTGTTCACATTTCCTCACCTCCAAGGGTCACAGTGTCTCACCATTGCACTCCTCTGTGGTCCTTGCATTTTTAGGTGTTACTGTATCATTTCGTTAGACATGATTCTTCACAAAGTCCAAAATTAATTTCTTTTATAAAATGCTCAAATTCAGAACAGTGAATGAACTCTGGGCTAGTTGTCTACCATTTCCTAGCGTGATGTATCTGTTTTCTGTGGATTAACTGGATGATTGAAAAACTGCCTATGACCTATAATTCTCAGGTTTTTCTCTTGCTATCTGGTCTTACAATTAATTCAGTATAGATACTCCTCCTAACTGGAAGAATATCTCTATCAATGGTCCACAAATGTAACATAATTTGTTCTAATTTTCAGAGGAGCTCCCTATTATTCTTAGAGCATGATGCATTGTACCTTTCTTTTTTTCTCTCTTTCTGAGAAGGAGGATACTCCAGCTTCTTCAAGGAACAGGTTTCCTGCAATTCAGGAAAATAGTTGTCTGGAGAATGACATATAACATATATAACATATAACATATAACATATAACACATAACACATAACACATAACACATAACATAACGTATATAACTAAAATATTATTATTTGAAAGACATTTCTGATTTGTACCTTTCTTTTTTTCTCTCTTTCTGAGAAGGAGGATACTCCAGCTTCTTCAAGGAACAGGTTTCCTGCAATTCAGGAAAATAGTTGTCTGGAGAATGACATATAACATATATAACATATAACATATAACATATAACACATAACACATAACACATAACACATAACATAACATATATAACTAAAATATTCTTATTTGAAAGACATTTCTGATTTAAAGTCATAGAATGATGATGACAGCTATTAGACAGCTTATCTTGAATAAGGAACATTATTAGCAAACTTCATATCTCTTTAAAAACTCTTTTGTTTCTTCTGGTTACACTGACTAACAGAGAAACTGTCAAGTTCCCTTTTCTTCATTAAGGATCACAGAAGAAATTACCAGTTGCCTGAAGAAACTCTCAGAGCAATTTAAATAGCTAGTTAGCTAGCTAGCTAGCTAGCCAGATGAGGGAAGGAAGGAAGGGAAGGGAAGGGAAGGGAAGGGAAGGGAAGGGAAGGAAGAAGGGAAGAAAGAAAGAAAACTATTGATTGGCTGAAAAGTGTCACTGATTTGCAACAGACATTCTTAAAAATTCTCCACAAGTACAATCTGCAGAGGATTTAGTGCCAAGATAGTTATACTTCTGTAGAAACATGTACTTTTAAGGAGAAAAAAAAGTCCTATTGTTATTTCATTAGAGACTAAAAAGTCCAGAGTAAGCAGATGCATTTTATTTATGAGAATTCATTCCTAGGGCAAATTTTCTTTTATGCTTCACAGCTACTGAGCCAGTCTTGGATCAGGAGTGATATCACCCCTAAAATATATTGATTACTCTAATTAATTTTGCAGTTTGGGGGTACTTGGGTAATGTGTACGTGTGGTATGTGCCAGCAGGAGATACCTTTTAGGGGGGCTGATTGAGGTTTTTTTGTTTAATTTCATTTGATTGGTTGGTTGGTTGGTTCTGGGCTGGGTTTTTTTAGTGTAAAGTAAAGAAGTAGTAAGTTTTGAAAGAAGTATTAACGACTCTATTTCTCACGCCAAGTGAACAAAGCAGTGGTAAATAGATGTGCAACAAATATACTAAAGGTATTTATAAAGTAAGAATAGGGATAATAAGAATTTATTCCTACAGATTATTCACTAAATAAGTGAATATGCAATGAATCTCCCTCCAGCCTTTCTGTCAGGGTGTCACTACAGCAAGACATTACCTAGACTGCCATGGCTCACTTTCACATCCACCTACTTGACTGCCAATATGACAACCACCACAAGCAGATACACTTACACTTAGGGCATTCCTTGTAAACCATCACCAGCTTTTTTCTTGTTTTTCTGATTTAGAAAAGAAAGATTTTGCCTTTTTACTTCAGACTTGATGACATGGCATATATTAGTGCTAGCTACCATAACAGATGTTCTTTTCATTCTGCTAGGATAAAGCAATTGTTGCAGGCAGTAAGCACTTTGGCCTTTTATAAATGTTGTGGGAGATGCTGTTTTTGAAGGAGAGCAAAAAAAACATCTCAAAGGACTGAGTGTTTTACAGCTTTTTTACATGACTTTCTACAGTCTAAAACAGTTGTTGAGGTATACCTGACAAAGAGATCTGTGATCTAACATTGAAAAGAAAAAAATAATTTCAATACCAGATGAGGACAATTTACCCCTTTGCAACACTTCTGAGTTTCTCAGAAACAATGAAAGAAATTGAAAAATTACCTCCTCTAGTTAACCTCAGAAAGTGTTAAAATCAGTGCAGTAAACCAAAATAGTGTGAAGGGAAATAAAAGACCACTGTGGGCTAAAATATAAAATCCAAGCTATTGCTTTAGATGTGGATATGTAAGTCATCTGTCTGATTACTGGGATGTCCTGCAAGATATGTAAATTGAAAACAATGTCAAATGTAAAAGGAACATCAAAGTAGATGTTCTACATTTGAAGACAGATGGAAACACAACACCTCCAGCTTTATACTAATAAACTCTAAACTGCTTGTGTCTAAACATAATGATCAGATTGTTCAGCTGGTATTAATTATTGATAAAACATAATTTTCCATATATACATACTTGAAAGTATTGACTTTGAAGTCAATACTTCAAAGTATTTCAAGACAAAGTGCTTAATGATGGAAATGAACTGGTAATAATTTCTGTACACATTAAATCCAAAAGGTTAAAAGAGGCTGCTTACTTTACGCATTTTAATATTTCCTTTTGCTTTCCAAGATATTGGACTTATTTATTTTAGTGCTTTTCACTGAGCAAAGAAGTATTTTACTTCAACAAGGTGATAAAAATCTAACATAAAGAGTAATCAGAAAGTGTATTTTTTTTCTGGCTAGGTTCATCCTTAGATTGTGAGAAACATAATGAAGAAAAATAGAACAGAGATCTATTAACTGGAACAAAAGAATTTATCCTTATTGAAAATGGATTAGGAAGAAGAGACATGGTCATGATAATCCTTGTATTTTGTGTAATGCAATATTCTACCAAACTTCATTCCCTGATTTAGTTGGGTTTTTATGTTATGGCCCTGAAAAAAAATTAATATTCACTTCAGTTTAAAATATGCATACCTTTTATTGTTATTGTTGTTGTTGTTGATTTTTTCTTTCCTTTTGGTTAATCTATTTACAGTCAAAGACAATTATCATTATACTTTGCTCAGTGCTAGGTACCCAGTTTTGTTACTCCTCTATCCAATTCCATAAATATCACACCCCATGACTGATTTGATGAAAATTATTTTACTGGTAACTTCTATGGTCTTGCCCATGATGCTGCAGTTTCATATTAATTCTGTCAAGTAAGCCAAGTGAATCAGTTCATACAACCCTGAATTTTTTAAAAACCTTTTTCTCAGTCAGATGCCTCTCATCTTTATATCACAATAAGGTAATTTATTTACTCTGTTATCTTAAAAATGAAGAAAATATTTCCTAGGAAAATACTGAAATATATACATCATTAAAGTTAGGACTGCCACACAGTCACACTATGTGACTCAGTGACTGGTGAATTTTTGTTTTGGATTATCAGAGAAATTTCTGTTTCATCTTAAAATGGAAAAAATATTGTTGCCAAAATACATTTTATACATTTTTACACATTTCATTTTGGAAGAGAAATAGCAACAAACATTATTTATTCATATGTAGGAATGATACATCCTGAGCATGATTAATTGCCAAATTGTATAAACGTCACTGACAATTTTGACAATATTTTGTTACTGAATTTAGTTTGGTATCTGCGGGATTTAGGCAGTTAGCTGCATTTTAGAATTCCAAATACCTAGCAAATATGACTTCTTTGTTTTGTCTTATAAGAATCTTCTGTTTATGAAAATACAGGGGACCACTCTGATGTTAAGACTTTTATTATGTCAACAATGTCATAATAACAAGTTTGCCATGCAATTTGTAGCAAAAGAACCACAAGAAAAGATTTTAGTGGTTCTCAAGTAATGTCTTTCTAGGAAGTACAGGCTAAATTACTCTGGAAAGTTAATGGAAGAATCAAGAAATGTAAGTTGAACCATTAAACCAACTGGAAGAGTATCACAGTCTCAGAGTCGGCTGTCTTTATTAATGTGTGTTTGGAAACACCTTGACAATAAGAGATTTGTTGAAAAACTATTGCTTTAGTTGCCCCTAAAACTTCTGACAAAATTATTCTTCTGCAAACGAGTTCTGCATCTCATTTTTCCTGCATAATTACTTATCAAATCAGTCACAACTGACCATTTACTATTTTCTTAGTGTCTGCTGATGTCACTGTTGCCTGGAAACTCTGGTTTCTGTGACTGTGGTGAAGAAGTAGAAACTGGCAGAGCTACAATGAAACAGCTCTCTGCTAAGGGATGCTTATCAGAGACAAACAAACTTCTGACCTTTGATGAATTTTCACAGGAACAGACATGCCTGAAGCTTATGTCAGAATCTGTGAAAGATCAACACAAACAAAAGGCTTCTGTAGTGATTCTGACACTCATTTGAGCCTGAAGGGATTAAAGAAGAGATGGGCCTTCATCATGGAGGTCAGAATATTATGGACCTGTTGAATAGCTTGGGCAATTCACCGTATAGCAGTGAAAAGCAAAGAAAAATTTACATCCATTTCATCAATAGTGTATGAGCAAGTGATGGGGAGAAGAAAAAGAGGAAAAGTTTCAATGCTACCTGGACATATACACTGGGGGGAAAATGTGATTTTGTTCAGCAGGAATAAAAAAGATTGATAATGCAAGAGACAATTTCAAACTTGGAAAGAGCAGATGTAGGAAAGAGAGATTAGGTGATTGCTACAGAGAGCTCTATAAAGTTCCTTTAGGTTGTGTCATAAGGCAAGCAGGTTAATTCAGCGTGGGCTGCTTCATACAGTAATAATGTAGTTCATGATAGTCCATGAGACTATCAGAGAAAAAACTGTTGTAGGATCCAGTTTAGGTACTTAGTAGAAATTTTTGGCATTACCTTTGCATACCTCATCTATGAATTTCAAAACTGATGTCTTAGAAGTTTTATTCCTTGTGTCTGTATTTAATATTTGGTCAAAATAGATAATAACCCTATTGCCATTGATACTTTTATTTTGGATATGCATTATAAATGGAGAGTGGAAAGATAAGAGAATTGATAAGATAAAAAATCCCTAAAAAGATATTACAACTCCTTCAGTAGAACAAACAGTGGATTTAGGCTTTGAAATTTTTTGAAATTTACTATAACTAAAAACATCAATGAGATATAACTGCATTGCCAAAATCTATCCAGTCATGACAATACTTCTTCAGTCTAGGTTTTTATATTCCCTCATTTTCTCAAATTCAGAACACAATACTGATATTGCTGTCATTGTAAGGTATGTCCAATTCTCTTTTTGAATATCATTTGCATTCTTGAATTAGTTCTTATTCTTAAAACTCTTCAGTCTTTGCCTATAATTAACGTAATTTTTTGCTTGCTGGGAGGTTATCTAAAAAGTCATCAATTTTTTTTCAATTATATCAATTCACCTCTTGGAATACAGGGGGTTCAGTGTAAAAAGTAAAATTCAGTAGCTGAGTTTCTCTTATACAATTCTTTCTAGTATAGTCAATATTTTTTTCAGAATTTTTTGAAGTATAACATCTTAGGCGTCAGTGCAACTTATGATTTGATATTGAGATGAAACATTTGTCTAGAGCAAACTTTCAGAAGTAAAAATAACAAATATTACTTCTTTCCGTTTTTGAAATATTGGTATCATCAAATTTGACTACAGTGCTGCATTGCATTAAAATATTTACCTAATATGCCTTCATAACAGTAAAGGTTTATTTTATTTTCTTTTCCTCATGTATTAAGAATAAATTCTAATTTGCTTTCTGAGAATTACCACAGTAAGGCAGACTCAATTTACAAAATGAAACCCTGGGGCCTGGAGGACACTGACAGTGATGCGATAAACAGTTCTGCTCTGTTGCAGAGCTTGAAGCAATAAAATAGTTTCAAGTTCAGAAATATCAGACTAAAAACTAACAAGAAAACACAATATATAGAAGTGTTTAGTAATGATTTATTTTTCTTCTTCTCAGAAGACATTGCAATTAAAGGGGAGACTAAAAAGCAGAAAAGAGATTACCTATAAAATGGCAGATAAATTATGATTAAAAGCATAAAGTATTTAAAACAAAGTATCCAAAATAATTTTATTAAGATTTTTTGCTTTGTTTCTTTCATGCTCTGACATGGCAGATTACATTAATTTTTCCTATGTGCTTCACAACCCCGTTGCATGGCACAGATTTCTCACTCACAGTTCATACATTATCTCTGCTCAACTTACTCATCTACATTTCTACAGGCGGGTGTTAGACCACAATAAGGTGTTAGACCACAATTTTGTCTGCCTAATAACTTGAAAACTATTCAAGTTATTAGGCAGACAAAATTCTTAAATGTTAGTGAAATTTTGGTCTCTGTATTCAATTAGAGCAAGATAGATCAGGCATTTTCTTGATGCCTCATTTTCTTCTAGGTACTGCATCAAAACATTTTTATGAAGAAATTAAAACTGTAAAGGGGTTTCTTTCTTCCCCAGCTGTAGGAAACACACAAAGATGTCTTTAGAAGAACTGACAGCAAAGTTTTCAGATAAATCAGATTGGTTCTGAGTAAATGGTAAAGCAAGAGATCTATCAACAAGGGTTATCCTTTTTATTTTTCTCTCTTTCTGCTTTCATTCCTTCTCTGATTCCAACAATTCATAAAAATGAATGAAATGTTCCTTAGTTCATTCCATAGTTTAAACACTAAGTTTGTTGACATCTATAGTCAATAGATACCCTACAACAGCAAATACAGCAAAAAAAGTTTAAACAAATGTTCCGCAGAGGTTATACAAAAGAGATATAAAGGGCAGGTAACACTACAATACAGTAATGCGTTAGCTTTATCTTTTCCATTTAAAAATAACAGATCATAGGGAGATGACTTCTTTTAAATAAAAAATCTTTATAAAATTACTCTATTGAGTTATATTTATCTGCTGATCTTCATGTTCCTCCTGGCAGATGTAGCTGTCTTATCTGTTCATACTAAGATTTCTAAAGTTTTGCACTTGTCTTTGAAATAATGAACAGTTGTTGAAGCAGAGCATCAGCTAGCTTAGCAATGAGACTTGCTGATAAGTCATTTGTTAGTGACAAACCCCCTCTGCTAGATGTGCTGAGAGAAGGAAGAAGCTCCTGCTGTGGAAGCAAATCTACCCTGTTTATACTCACAGGCCTTAAGTATCATTTATCTATAATTAGGGTGTTCATGTGTTTGAGTGTGTTTGTGTATGTTTATGTGTGTCTGCCACATTTTGTGTAAGCTCTGAGGCCTTGGACTTTGGAGGCAGCAACATGGTAGGGTAGTATGGTTTGAAATACTATTATTCATAGTCATTATTCATGGCCATTGACTCTGACAACTACTTGCTGGTCAGCCTCACTTCTGTGCCCAGTAAAACCTTGGGACAGACCACCTCAGAAGACATATTAAAACATATGGAAAATAGGAAGGGGATTAGAGACAGTCAACATGGATTCAGCAGGGACAAGTCATGCCTGACTAATCTAGTGGCTTGAAGGAGTGACTTCATCAGTGGGCAAGGGAAGAGCTACAAACCTCATCTGCTTGGACTTCTGTGAGGCCTTTAATATGGTCCCTCACAACATTCTTGCCAGTAAATTGGAACGACATGGGTGTGATGAATGCACTTTTATGTGGATATGGAATAGGTTGGATGACCATAAATGAAAATTTACCATCAGTGTCTCAATGGCTAAGTGGAAAATTGTGCTGAATGCTGTCTCTCAGGGGTCTATACTGGAACCACTATTATAGAATATCTTAATCAGTGACAGTATAGACACAGACAGTGGATATAGGCATAGACAGTGGGACTGAAGAAAGTTTGCATTGAGTGGTGCAGTTCATGGTGCTGGAGGAAAGAGAGGAACTTTCACAGACTTGAGGACTGGACCCATGTGAAGGTTCATGAAGTTCAATAAGGCCAGGTAAAAGGTTCTGAGCCTGAGGCAGGGCAACCCCAGGTACCACTAGTCACAGGGGGATGAGTGGATTGAAAGCAGCACTGAGAAGAAGGACTTAGACATCCCAGTGGACAAAACAATGGAAATGAGCTGGGAATGTATGCTTACAGCTCAGAAAGAGAGTCATATCCTGGGTTACAGAAAAAGAAAGGTGGCCAGCAGGTTGAGGGAAGTGACTCCCACCCTCTACTCTGCTCTTATGAGACCCTAGCTGGAGTCACTGAATCTGACACATGCTGGTTATGCTGTGTTTCTTCTCACAAGCAAGAATGGGAATGCAGCAACAAACAACCAAATTCATGTTGTCTTTGTCTTACTAGGAACTCATGTTCCTAGTAAGCACAGCTATGCTTGTATCTTTCAATTGCAGCTATATCTAAGCTGGAAAGGTAGGCTACAGAGATCATCATCTCCAGATAGGAGATCAGCAAAGTTTACTTTTGATTTAACTTGGTCAGTCTCAGGAAGGACTAATATTGCATTTACACAAACCTCAGTTCTTCCCCTTTCCTTCTTTAGTTATTCCCCTTTCCTTCTTTATACTCTAGGTAGAAATTCAATCATTTGCTCAATAAACTGACTCCTATTTTTCTCTAAAACCCACCTAAGATACAGTTTCTGGTATGAACTTCCAGCACAATGCAATTTTTAACTCTAAAGTGATCTGTTTGTGTGTCTGTAAACTAAAGGCATAAATGAGTGAAGTACGTATAAGAAAGGCTTCATATGTTTTTTAGAATTATATTTAGAGGTTAGAACCTGTACTATTTAAAATAAGTGATCACATATAACAAAAGTATATTGCATCTAACAGCATAAAAGCTCAGGTCTTTCCATTCCTCATTTTAACTGCCTGCATAGCATGAGCAGTGGAATCTCAAGTTTGTCTCCATCTGCCAATATATACATGTCATTGGATTGTACTGGGAGCAAATCATTGTGTGTGTGTGTGTGTGTGTGTGTGTGTGTGTGTGTGTGTGTGTGTGTGTGTTGCAGTCACTATGAATAATAAACACAGCAAGAAAACCGGCAGGCAAGTAACTTCTATGTTACTTTATCAGCTGATCAGCAGGAGGTAGCCATACCTTCAGCAGCTGCCATTTCCCCAGCTCCTCTACTTATATCCCTCATCATGCAGAGAAGCCAAGGTCAGGCCACAGAACTGTATCACCTTCACAATATCAGCAGGGCCGAGCTTTCTCAGCCAAGTGAATGGGTGAGAGGAAGATAGATGAGGTTGCTTTCAAACCAACCTTCCCATTCCACAATACTCTGAACAGCTGCTAAGCCACCTGGCCTGCCACAGGATTATACCTTATTTAATTCTCATCCACGAGAATCCAAGCACTCTCTAGTATTGCCATTTCTGACGGCAGGAAAGAAACATCTTTTTTTTCCCTCACATTGTTAGTTTGAATAAAACCTGTTTTCAGTAAACAGATCTACTAAAGAAAGTTACAAGAGATGAATAAACTCCATTAACTAATTGGATAGTTGTTGGGAAAAGCACTCAGCGTGCAAAAACATGGCAAAGTTTGAACAGAAGGTGGAGACCAAGATAATTCATTGGTGTCTTCAGAACACAGAGCCCTGGGTACTACCAAAATCATCTGTGCTCTGATTATATAGTCATTTCTCAGAGAGATAATGTGGCAAGGTAACATGGTGGCTACAAGGGTGGCCTCTGTGAGAAGCTGCCAGAAGCTTCTTCCATGTACAACAGAGCCAATATTGACTGCAGGATGGACCCACTGCTGGCCAAGACAAAGCTCATTAGTGATGACAGTGCACCTCTGTAATGTATATATACATATATATACACATATACAGGGATAATGTATCTTAGAAAAAGGGAAAAAATGCTGCACAATGACAATTGCAGCCAGAGAGGAGAGGAAAAAATGAGAACCTCCATTCCTCATAGCCCTGCACCACTAAGGGCCAGGAGGTAAAGAATATCAGGAGCAAAGTTGAGCCCTGGAAGAAGAGAAGTGGGGGGGGGGAGTGCTTTTAAGATTTAGAAGTTCTTTTCTCATTATCAAACTCTGCTGTGATTGGTAATACATTAAACTAATTCCTCTGAGTCATGTTTGTTTTGACTGTGACAGTAACTGGTGATTATCCTTCCAATTCTTATATTGACCATTTTTTATATTTTTTTCTCCACTGCCCATCTGAGGAGGACAGCAATAGAGCAGCTTTGGTGTGTACCTGATGTCCAGCCAAGGTCAACCCACCACAGACAGAAAAGACTGAAGGAATTGGAAAGTGGAGAGAAGATATCACACACAGCCATAGAAAGACGGCAGATATTAGGAAAAAAATTGTAAAAATAACTAGTAATAGGATTTAGTGAACACACCTGGAAGTCTTGGAGATACAACTTGCACAATTCTTTCAACTAACAAAGCTTTCTGCAATTGCATCACAGGGAAGGCTTTGATAAGCTCAGTGATATAAAATTATAGAAGGAGCATTTGATGCAAGACACAAGCACCAACACAAAATATATTCTTTGCAGCTGCATCCACCAAGAGTTACTTTCAGGAGGTTCCAGCAACCACATGCGGTATGTCCCTTTTTAATATGTTGTGAGAAAGATTAAAGGATCACCTGACAAAATAAAGAATTACATGGTATTCAGAAAAGGAGAGTGGAGGCATTTCCAGGTTGCTAATTGTACCATAGAGATGTTTGGGTTTTTTCAAGTATCCGATACAGATGGTTAGATTATGGGCAAAGTGGTGCCTATGAACAAAAAAAAGGGGGAAAGATACACAGAACTGAGAATTTAAAAGCCTAATTTCTATATTGGCCTTCGGTAGAGACCAGATTGAAAACAGAATTGCTGGGCATGGGAATGAATATACTTTATTCAGGAGAGACAAGATTTTCTAAGGGAACTTATTTCCCACAAAATTAATGGACCTATTTAAAAAAACAGTTAAGAAGTCTGTGGAAAAGAGGAACATAATAGAGTCTACATAAGTTTTCAAAGAGATCCTTGAGGAAACTAAGATGCAGCAAAGGTATAAACTCATTGTTAATTGGCTAAAACATAGAAGAGAGATGATGAAGGTGGATGGTCAGACCTAATTATATCAGCAAGAGGAATTCAATACAGATCCAGAATACACAGGAGAAAAACTGTCTTATTCTGTATAAACAGCAATGATCTTTATCATGTCTTGTACCACTGAATAAATAGATGCATGAAAACAGTGGGACAGATCTCAATGTTGGTCAAGAAAACAGTATTAGAAAAGGAAGGGGAGAAACAAAATTAAACCATAATATGAACTCATATTTTCAATGTTGTGTGCAGACACGGCTCTTATCACAAAAGATAATGTGCAACTTGGAAGCCAGAGAGGATGGAGAAGGGCATCAAAAATGATAAAACAGGTTGTACCATACGTGTGAGGAATGAACAGAGACTGTAAACATTTATTCAGGTAATGACTAAATAAACTAAAGTTTCTGAAGCTTTAGAAGAGATATGAGAAAATAGCATAAAACCCAATGACTAACAGGGAAAGAGCAAATAGGAAATAAATGTTAGTATTTTCTAATATCAGAAATAAGGGATAGATAAAATTCCCACCTATTAAGTCTCTGTTCAAAACAATTGCAATTTGAACACATATATGGCTTTCAACTTAATGATCACAAAAAAGCATCAACAGAAGTCTAATATTTAGAGGAAATTACATTTCAAAAATGAAAGGGACCATAAGAATATTCTAAGAGTACAGAAGATGTATGATAAAATACAGACTATTGCTGGCTAGATTTTGTAGATAATGATAAATAGAAAGAAACCTTTAGTTCATCAGCTCTTATGCCTTATAAATTATTATAAAATAATTGATTTAATTTTCTTTCTCTTTGATCAATTGTTGTCTACTTCAGTTAACTGAATCTATTAATTATTTTGGTTTTATTTTAAGCCAGGCCCTGATAAATCAAGAGAAACTTCATGCTGTATCATTTCTCATGAAAATGTGACAAAAATATGGAGAATGTTCCTTTTTTGTTCTTATATTTACTCTGTGTGTGCCTAATAAACAAGTTTATCATAAGAGTCCCTGAAAACACAATTCTGTTTAATATTCATTTATTATTATTATTATTATTATTATTATTATTATTATTATTATTACTGCTATCTTTTAATATTTTAATTAAGGAAGATCAAGTTTGGTATTGTAGTTCCAGATATTTATAACAGAAAACAGGACTTTAATTATTATGTTCACTGAATTAAAGAAAAGGGATTTGTTTTAAGGATCTTTATTTGTAAAGGATTAACATTTTCCTCCACAGATCTAGAATTTCCTGTTAATTGGTTCTACTTCAAACAGGTACTGGGTGTAAGTCATACAAAATGTTAGAAAAAATGCCAATAATTAGCCTTAAGGAAAGACACTTTGGGCTAAACCCCAGCTACATGATTAGGTATAAATCTTTGATAAAGAGAAAAACATATATAATATTCTTCAATTCTGTAGCCGCTACATTCAGTTGAAAAACTTGTGGTGCTGTCAGAAGGAACAGATTTCATCACAGCTGAAATTACTAGTTCAATATACAGTTTATTAACCACACTTTCATTTATTAATCAGTGGATGAAAATATTGTGATGGATTTACCTTTGTGGGCTGCCAGATATCCACACAGTTGCTTCCAGGACAGAGGGAGAAAATAAGATGGAAAAGCTCAGTGGTTGAAATAAAAACAGGGATATCAATTACCAGCTACCATCACAGGCAAACCAGACTTGGCTTGGGGAGTCAAATTTATGGCCAGTTAAAGGTAGAGCAGGATGGGAAAAAGCAAAGATAAAAACTTAGAAGACGTCCTACCACCTCTTATTCTCTGGTTCAGTTAATTCCTGACTCCTCAGCATTTCACTCTTCTCTCCTCTTGCTTTACAGCAAATTTTTTAGCCTTTCCTAAGTACATTTTCCCAGAGATAGCACCTCCTTGGCTGAGGGGTTTCAGCTGTGTCCTCCAGAGTTCATTGGAACTGGAAGTTTGTGACATCACCCTTCTCTTCCGTGCACTCCAGCTGGCAAAATCTTGCCACCTGCACGAGGCAGAGATGTGTATAATGGAACTTGACAATCACTCTGAATACTTGGAATAGAAAATAAGATAATCCTATCATTCCAAAGGCTGGAATTCAATGTTAAAAATTTACTTGAATTTATGAATTTATGTTAGAGTTGTAAATAAATATGAAGAACAAATTTGCATTAAAAGTACAGTTTGAAAAAGAATTTATTCTTTAATTAATTGAAAGTTATGCTTTATTTAATTGCATATATACATAACTGCACATACACTTACATGTATCCATGTATTTTATATGTTTGTGTCTGTATACACATACGTGTAAACATTATTGCCATAGTTTGGGTTTCTCTATTTTCCTGACTGTGAAGTATTAAAAATTAATTAATCTAATGGAATATGAGAATTCTGAAGAAAGAACACAGTGTTCTAATTTAAAAGGTTAACTGTCAATTCTGTGTGTATTGGCCACAAGTAACTATGTAGAGGATACATAACGATCAGTTCCTCTTGAGTTACTATTGCAATAAAGTTATGTCCACACAATTTGTTTTTACCTTTCTTTTGCACACACTGGGAAGAGTGATAACCTCAGGTGCACAAGAATACTGACTAGTATGCACACTTTCTCTATCCTTTTTTATTCAAAATTTTAAAAGTGATTAATGGAACACCTAACTTATTTTCTCACAATTTGGGAGATAGAAAATATAAACTCTCAGCTAGAACACTGAAATTTACAGAGTATTAGTGAAGAGATTTTTTTCTCTGTTTATTTCTTCTCTCCCTCCTCCTTATAAGAGACAGAAAAATCATAATTGTCTTGCACACTGTTAAGATTACAGAAGGACTTTGTTCACTATGGCAAACTGTATAAGAAAGCTGCAGCAATCTAGACCCACCACACCTGAAAATGACTCCTGGATTTTGGGAAACTGGACTGTGGGCTAAGCAACCTGCCTTGAGATAAGATAAAGGTGACACTAGTGTCCAATTATGTCAAGTGTAAGGAGAAGTAAACAGGGCTGGGGAAGAAGAATGAGTGTATCAAGGAGAGTCAGACCCAGCAGCTGTCCCGATACACATTGTTGTAACATCCAGAGTCTGTTGCAATAGACAATTTAAACCATTCCCCTTTCCAGAGGAGGTGCTTGGCATTCCCACATGTACCAGAATACATCCCTTGTACTCTGTGTTTGGTGGGACCCACCGTGGAGAAGCCCAGGGTGAAGAGGACCAACAGGATGCTGCTGGATCCACAGAGGTGGATCTGTCTTTCTGCTTAATCCATCTCTCACTCTCTTTCTCTCACTCGGCCCATCCCCTCCCTTGTTGTGGTAGTTCGACCTGGGGAGGAGAAACTCAGAGAGAAGTTTTCTCAATGAGTACTCCCCTGGGAGTTGATAGTGACCAATTGGAGGCTGGTTTGGTTATTGACAGCGTGAAGAACCAATTGGAGAAAGTTAGTTCGCCCCGTGAACACACATTTTGACGGAGGTAATCTGGAACTGAGCCCTCTTGGCTTTTCCGGCAGCAGTGCAGGTAACAGGGCCCTGGCCTGGCTCCACTGCAGGCCTGTGGGCCTGGCAGGGGCCGGGCCGGGCCCCCTGTCTGGGGAGCTGGCATGTCCTGGCAGAGAGGGAGGCCATGGACAGTGACCAGAGAGACTCAGACTAATATAAAAATCCCAGCCGCCAGTGTGGCTGGTTTCCAAGATCCTGGCAAAGCTCCAGCACTGTAGCCTTGTTTTTTTTCTTTTCCCTGTGCAAAAATCTTAACTCTTTCAATGNGCGGCTGCAAAATCGTGAAAATGAAACCACGAGAAGACTGTTTTCTACCTTCTTGTGGAAAAAACCCCTACAGCCTAACAAGAGGAAGCTTCTCACTCCAAAGTGAACAGAAGAAGGGACTGTTTGAGTTGGGAATTAATTGAAGTAGTTTTTGTATGTTTGTTTCATTGTTATGAAGGTTGGGAAAGGGAAGGAAAGAGTGGTCTGACAATCTTATTCTGAATCTTTTTTTTTTGTTTGTTTGTGTAGTTAATAAATTTCTTTTTATACCCTCTTAAGTTTTAGGCCTGCCTTGCCTAACTCCTGGTTCTGCCTCACAACAGAAAATGAGTATATTTCAATTAGCAAGTCAAAACCATGACATTATTTGGTGCATTGGCCAGGAAAAACAAACTTAAACCAAGACAATTTTTGAGAAAATTAACTTAAACCAAGACACTTGTCTACTCCTTTCTATCTCTGCCTCAAACTTAGTGTTAAATAACATCTGTATTATCTACTTCAGCATATGGTCTCATTTGCACCTTAATTTGGGCAGAGACATCTCTCTAACAACTGTAATAATCAGATATTAACACTCTCAGGAGGCTCCAGGTTACACTAAATGGATTAAACACTAAGGCACAGGTAAACAGTGCATCTTTGATGGTTTCACCAAGCCTCCTCTATGTCTGACCCTGGTGAATGAGCAGTCTCAACTAGGAAAAGAGATAATTTTCACTCCTTTTCCAGCTCACAAAATTGGTAGAATTTATACCCACACTAGAGCTTGAAGCAATAGTTTAAATTACTCTGTTCATTTGGAGAGATAGTTTTATAGAAAAATTAAATTCAACAAAAAAGCAATGTTACACATGAAGTCACAACTGAATAGGAGATATTTTTTTCGGTTGAAGTCATTAAACAAAGTGGTCTGAGATGTATTTCTGCTTTGTGACTGAATCACCATATGTGTGTAGCTGATTCTGGATCCTGCTGCTCAGAGGGTTATTGAACAGACAGATGCATGCTACATCTCATACTTCTCTGCAGGCATCAGGTGCATCACATGCAAAAGCAGCAAGGATACTGTGCTTGTTCACTGCTCCTGTATCTGCCTCCTTTCAGCTCTCTCTGTGCCCTAAATTCAGCATTCTGGAGGAAATGCCTGGGCTACTAATGGTCCACATGGTTTACTTTCATGAGAAACATTTGTACAAACACAGAATAAAAATTAATCAGTCAGGTCAAGGTAAAAAAAGATGTGAAAGTTGAAATTAATCAAGTTCACCTTCATTACGGGTCACCTGTATAATGAAGCTATGACAGGAGCAAATTTCTTGCAGGAGCAAAAAAATAAAATGCAGGATGCATTACTTAGGCTACATGAACCATTGTCTAGAAAAGGAGATATGAAGAGGTATTAAACAAGCATGGCTTTTCAACATGGCATGTTCTTTTCAAAAAAGAACAATGGGAGTCCTGTTAACCGTTGTCAGACATGTGTTGCATGTGTTTATGATTTTCTGTGTGTATATAAACGTAGACACAGGACTGCTGTAGGATTCCAGTGCTCTGCCTATCTCCCCTTGATAAGGAGGAAAAAAAAGAGCTGAAACTGCAACAATACACAGATAAAGCATTACAATTTCTTCTTTGACAACAGAATAGAGTGCTTGGTTTGATCCTGAATGTCAGAAACGTCACAAGCAAATGTCATTTCTAAGAATGTACAGTTCCAATTTTAGGCATCTTGAGATCATTTCTTAGACTAAGTTTTAATGAATATTTGGCTAAGAAAGATGGCAAAGATCAAGACAGTAATTATATTGGAAAATGTTGGATACACATTTTAGGGTATTCCAGGAATCAACTACTTCTGGGTTTTAGTTTTAATATACAGGGGAGATATTGATCTTCTATTTCAATCTTAGAGTCCCAAAAATATTGAAGATAAATAATTAAAGTGCAGGGACAAATCATCCTGGGAGATTAAGCAGTTCACTTATGAAAAGGTCAGTTTCATATTGATAATAAACTTTTGATTACTTTTCTAAAACCTATATGTAGAGTTACACTAAAAAATGAACATCTTGGAAAAAAAAATCTTATTGTTTATCTTGGAAAATGTTACAGAATATGAAACTTGTTTTCCTCATCAACCAACTAATCTGTTTTCTCCATTGTCCCCTATAAAATTAAATGTTTAGGTGGAAATAAAGTAGAATTTTAGTACATAAATAAAGCAGAATTTTAGTCTATGAATAAATAAAACTTTAAATACATACTTTACATGTAGACTTCTTTACAGGAAGAGTAACGTGTCTATAGATTTGTGACATAGCTTTTTATGTCCAAATCCCTAACATTCAGAGGCTTTTTTAAAGGTCTTTTGAAATTCTTTGGAGTTATTAAATTCACAATCAATTATGTACACAATAAAATTAACTAACAAGGTTTAACATCTAAGAGCTAACAGTGAAAAAGCTGGACTTACTAATCAAGAGTGTAATGGTGGGATCTTCTAGTTGGCTCCAGCCTGAGAAGACAGAAGAATGAAAATGTTGGGATCCATTTATAGAGACTCTTAATCTAGTGGCAGAAATAACGACACTCCTTTCCTTCAATTCCCCATCTCCCAGTGGGAGCTACTAAGGAAAATATCTCATAAAATCTTTCCCCAAAAGAGAATGAAAAGACTTTTAGTTTTAAATGGTTTCCACAGAAGACATAGAGGTCTGAAGGACACACTGTAGGACAAATAAATTTGTAATCTGCAGAACTGTAAATGCCATATTCTTTTTGCCACATTGGACAAAGAGGTATCTTTTCTCCTTTCAAATGTTAGACTGAGAAAATACTCCCTCCTCAGAAGGAAACAAAGGCTTTTTTATCTCCATCCATAGATACAGAAGGGTCATGAGAGCAGAGCAAAAAAGCCACATTATTCTATATCTCCATTTCCAAGTTTCCAACATAGTCTGCAACCTAATGATGATCCCTACCAATGTTCCCTAGGTACAATAATTCACTGAAGTGGCTGATTTTTATCTCCAGGATCTTTTTCTGGGATTCAAGGCCTAGTAAAAACCTGATAGATGATATCTGGGTAGATATAATCTACCTTAGCTGGTGCCCTGAAGCTCATCATACATTTGCGTGACACGCACTGTGAGATATGAGGAAAAATATTCTAAATAGTTTGAGGATCTCTTGGACAAGGATAATGCTGGCTCTTTAACAATTACCTCCCTTTTCTTTAAAATTCAACATTGCAAATAGTTTCAGAAAGATGGTGTCCTGCTGAAATCTCTTTTTCTGCTGGCCTTATTGCTCTCAATCTTCCAGTGTCTATGTGTATCTTATCTTGCTTTTTTTCTTTCATATTCTCCTTGGGGGTTTCTTGTCACATCATTCATTATGTTTTGTCGCTCTTTTTCTAGTTATGTTTGGTAATTCTAGAAATATCTTACAAAGAGCATACCTCCAATTGTATGTGCATCTTTCTCAAACCTTCACAAACACAGGAATATGCGTAAACAAGACCATGCTTACTCTGAGTCTACATAAAGTAGACTAGTCAATAAAATATTGCCTTCTTGGCAGTATCTTCTCAGTCTTACAAAGTCTTATATTCCTGAGTCAGATTTAATTTTTGTTTAAAGATCTTCAGTTCTGTTTTTAAACAGAACTCATTTTCAATCATTCAGCTAAATTATAATATTTTTTTAAATAATTGTCTATATAGATATGATTTGGTTTTGCACACACAAAATAGTACAGTCTTTTCCCTTTTAGCCTGAAAAGAAAAAAAATTCAAACTGTCAAAAAAATTAAAAATATCACAACAAGAAAGTACATAAAATCAGAAAATCAGCTAATCTTCGCCATAAGGGTCTTAAAAAAAAAAAGCTGATTTATCTTTATTCTTCTATAATTGAAACTTTCATATTTTACATTGCTATTAATTTGTAAATTAGAAGTTGAAGAAATTAGTACCCTTGTAATATACACATTTGTATTTTCTTCATCACAAGCATAAATTAAAAATAAATCTCTTCAGAGGTTTTAGTTACTATCAGTATTACCCAAACATTCTCTCACATTCATGAAACATCTTGAACTCACTGAATGTACTGGTTTGGAGATTTTCCAAAAGCTATGACAATCGCTTTTGGAAGAAAATATATATTTTTAGATGCATATTGCAGACTAATTACCAGTCTGTGTTATGAATGCACCCATTGGTGTGTTATAGAAGTATATGATCTAAGCAAGCTAAATCTCTTTTACTAGCATAATATTTGATGTTAGAGAGAGCAAAGAGAAGAAGCAGAGAAAGAATATCTCATGATGGTGAGGAAATTTAGCTTCATATTAAATAAATAGCTCAAATATTTTAAATACCAAAATAAAAGTTTTAAAATTATGCATGCCAACTTAATGAGATAATGAGAAGGTTAATAATGAGATAATGAGATTTGTTCAACACAAAAATTAATTCAATGTCACTAATGTAAGCATTGTGCTGCTGTTTGCCTCTGAAGACAATGAATCTTAATGGATTTGGAACAGTTGTCTTTCCCCCAAAATTATAACTGATAAACATTTTTACTGTCTCTGCTCCCAAGGGCTCACCATCCACTTCTTCTGTGAGTAGTAGCCAGATTGTGTTGGTCTTTATGGAACATATCTTGTGCCAACATGACATGTCTGGTTTGTAAATGTGTGTTTCATTCTCCTCTCTTTTTTTGGTTTTCCCATTTACTTTCAAAATACAAGAACCAATGGCTTAAGGGGAGGCAGAGGCACAAGAGAGAGTATGTGTCTGGAAATGCAATATTAATTGACATTAAAAACCTGTATAATTGCAGTTCCTGTAGTTCAGTAAAAGTTAGATAAACAGGTTTGCTTCCATTATTGGATTTTCAAAAAGAAAATCTGAGTTTCTCTACTTCTTTATAGCACTGTAAAATTCTGGTATATCCTCTTACTCCAAATCATACATAATATACTATTTTCTTTCCTATCCTACAGAAACAAAATTCCTACATAACTAGTCCTCAATAGCAGTGGTGCCCACTATCTAACCTCATGTATTACACTGAATAAATATTAAAATATTTTGTTTATTAAACTATTCTTTATTATACCTAATATTTATTTTTAGAAGTCAACTAAACTGTTTTACTTAGTTATTAGTTGAAATTACAAACTTTTAAGATCATAAAAAGAATGCAATAGTTAAAAAACATCTGGAAATTTCTTTAATTATGTAAAAGAATTGGGCAGACTGGACAGAACTTTAATAAAGTTTCCCATGGTTTCCCATGTTCATAGAACTGCAGTTTTTTGTTAAAGAAATATAGCTCTTTGGACTCAATGAGCAAATGCAAGGTAAAAGATAAGACATAAGTGTAAGTCGTTGAATAAATTTATTTAAAAGCATGAGGCAATGGTATTAGTTTGAAAAAAAGATTAATATATATAATTTTACCCTACAGAAGCTGTTAGTCTTTTTGAGCTATTCACACTGGAAGACTTCTAGAGTGATGTCACCTAACTTTCAGTGTTTCCAGCATTAGTATCTGTACTGGTTTAGGGCAAATTTGGGGGAAGACCTCCGGAAGGAGCCCCCAGAGAGCAAACCCCCCACAACTCCTCCCCCCACCACCGGGTTCGGGAAGAATTTCCTTGGAGAGAAGTGGAAAAAAAAACCTGTTTATTTAACAAGGAAAACACTCCGCAGCACACACAAAAAGAAAACTGAACAACACCAGATGAAAAAAAACAAAACTCCTTCACCGCTCTGAAAGGATGACAAATTCAGAAAGTCTCTCCTGCGAGTGGTCGCCCAGTTGTCGGTCTCCGGCGCTGGGGATGACTGCTGCTGATCACAAAATGCAGACTCCCGGTGTTTCGTGGTGGTTCCCAGGTCCCCGTCCGGAACAGGTTCAGATGGTATGATTGTATTTAGGCAAAAGCAAAAAAGTAGAAGCAAGCAAAGCAAGCAAAGCAGGCAAGCAAAGCAAGCAAGCAAGCAAGGCCAGCGAGCCTTTTCCTAAACACAGACCGTGGGGGAGGTGAGCCGGCCGATAACAAGACAAAACAAACTCTCACCCTCAGAGCCAGTCCCGAAAGCACAGAACACAACACGAAGCACAAACCGAACACACGATTGGGGATACAAGCACCACAACGTCACCCCAGGACAGTATCTATACCTGAATTAATTGCTTAGTCTTCCTTTTAAAATCAATGGAAAGAAGTTAAATATCTCTCAAATATCTACCTCATAATGACATAAATCATATATTTTTGTGATTTTGAAGGGAGACTAAGTGACTAGCTCATATGCTAATATCTTAAGGCCAATAACATATATCCAGCTCCAAATTCTAGATGGTAATCACTAGAAACATCAGAAAAAAAATTCAAATGTATGGACCTACATGTTCATAAAAGGCTGGAACTTATCTGACTCTGAGAATAATATATGTAGGTTTGTCCGAAGCAGTGTCACACTCTTTAGACTGTTAGTATCTCTTCTAGGTATTTGAAAAAAATTGGTATGCTTTTTCTTCACAGTGGAATTTGTAAATTTGCTCCATCCAGTCTTAGATAGGGAAAGAAGGTATAAAGTATTTCATTTCACAGTAATACCATTCAGTCATTTTACCTACTTATTTATGAGACAAATGAATTTGAATTTGCAGTGAAACTCAACCTTATAAAATTAAATCTGTGTTATTAACTTGCATGATTCAAACACATGCGTTGCACCAGGCGATGCTAATAAGGATGTCTGCTTGGTAATAATTCTGGCTTTTTTTTGTGCTCTGTGGTGACAACTGAGCTGGTTGTGGATAAGGTCAGCTGGACACTGGAATCCCCTTAGTACCCAATAAATTAGAGGTCTATATAGGGTTAAACTTATAAAAGGGAAGCCAATTCACTCTGTGAGCAAAATGATAGGCTGATGCAGCTATACTGTTCTTTTATCTAGAAATGCTCTTTCAGAGTAGCAGCACACCTTTCTGTGTCTCATAACATACATCTACAGAAGCCTAGTAAACAACAGGCCACTCCAGTTTCTGTTGAAGGCAAGGGAAATGATGTAATAAATTCCTGCAGGAAGACTTTTGAAGTTCTCTGTGAGCATACAATGCATATACCATGTAACAAATAGCTTTGGAAGTATGTTACTTAAAACAAATACATCTTACTATGATTAAAAAGGAAAAAATACAGAAAGGAGAGCGAAGATATATAGCAAAGATGTGTAGCAGTCACCAGAGAACATGTGTCACAGTAGTTCTAAAAGTTATAACCAGCAGCTCCTGTCAAAAATACACATTTATCTAATTATTTAAAAAGGCTGACTTCTGCATTATTGTAGACATTGCCAAGACAAGATAAGCTTATGACAGGCATATTGAAGCCATTATGTAGAATATTGTTGAATTTATGACAGGCCATAACTCATGTGAAACTCTCCTTGCATATTAATACAGAATTCAGCAGACAATTTTGAAGAAATTAAATGCTTTGACAGAATAAATTTGGCCTTTGAGACAAAGACCAAACATGGTTTTCAAAGCTTCCTGCTCTCTCTGGTAGTGAAAACATTAAATTATGATGCAACAGTGTTTGTTTCCCTGACAGAGAATGCAGATCATGTGATGCATTGCAAATATGTATCCTAGATAGCATTCTAGATTTTTCCATTTCAACTATTATCAGGGGGCTGTTGGATTATTTTTATTTTTTTTTTGGGGGGGGGGGGGGTGCGGA